>MDKH01230170.1:0-12516 GCA_005239495.1 Nicotiana undulata
TTAAGAGTGATCTCAAATTACTTAAAATACTACTCACTTTTAACACACTTTATGTACCCTACTGTCGTGGTTATGGGGTACCTTGTATGGCACTAGTCCATAAATACCGGGTATTATAGCTCGGGCCGTATTCTATCCCATATTGAAAAACATCGACATAACTTACTTTCTTTGATTCGTTCACCTTTTGACCTTCACGACACTTTCTTATCGCTTGTTATAATTAGCATAAATACTTATAACCTCAAGATAATCTCATCCCCCAGTCTATGTCGATTAACTAAAGACGGAACTTTAATGTACAAAAACGCGAGACGTAACATCTTCCACCCTTTAGAAATATTCATCCTCGAATGTTTAACTTCTCGTGATCCATAAAAATTTGTCACGCCCCAAACCTGGGGAAGCGTGGCTGGCACCTGGTGCCGTACTGGCCCAAGACAACCACTGTGTAACTCATTTGTATTTCTTCTGTAACTATCATGGGCGAACATGACCACAACTCATAATGTATAACTATAAGTGGGCAACACTGTATCACTGAACCATTTTTCTTAAAACACGAATACATATGAGTCGTCAAGGCCTCTGACATACTGTACAAAATGAACCTCTGTCTACAAAGATTCTAAGATTATTTGACATCGAATGAGATAGGGTACCGGCCTGCCCATAAATCTGTAGCAAAATCCTTACACAATGACTCATAGACTCGGCTGCACTCCGAATGAGGTGGAGTCTTACTGATCCTTCGCTGAAGCCAATCTCGTCTACTATGAGGGCTCGTCAAACTGATTATCTATACATGTAGTCATGAATGCAGCGTCCCCAATAAAAGGACGTCAGTACGAATAATGTACTAAGTATGTAAGGCGAAACGGAAACATAACAGTATGTCAACATTAATTAAATACATATAAGAGTCAACCTGAATCTCTGAAATGCCACCATATATGGATACTTATTATACACACACATATACATACAATGCTTCTCTTTGAGATTGTTTCTATTATCCATATCGTATGATGCATGAATACCCAACTGATCAGTGGTAACTGCCCGACTGGCCGTAGCTCGGTGGTAAATGCATGACTGCCTAACCGGCTGTAGCTCGCTGGTAAATGATTATGCATGACTTCCCAACCTATCACGACCCAAAATACATAAGGTCATGATGGCACCGGACACCACTGTCAGGCAAGCCCATCATTAATTAGTTAAAAATAAATTCCTGTCTCAATATTTTAAAAATCGTTTCCTTTCACTTTAATACATAATAACTAGATGAAATCCATTTAAGTAAAAACAACAAAAGAACAGTCTATTTTCCACTTTAATAAAATACACCTCAAATACATCCCAGAACCCGGTGTCACAAGTACATGAGCAATTTCTAAGACTTTTTACTAAATGCTACAAAGCTTGTCCGAAATACAAGTTGGAAAAGGACTTTAGAATTAAATAAATACAATACATAGAGGAAGACTCTGCCGGCTACGGATCGCCTCCGGATGATGCAGCTCGCCTAAGTCTCCAAACCAGCCTCATCGCTATGAAAGTACATGTGCAACAAAATGCACATCAAGTGTAGCATGAGTACGAAAACAACGTGTACTCAGTAAGTATCCCGCCTAACCTCAGAGAGGTAGTGACGAGAGGTCGACTTGACACTTACTAGGGTCCAACAATGTAACTTAACAATATATGAAAGCAACAAAAGGCACACGAGGGTAATAAAATCAGTAAACTTTAAAAGTAACTACAATTCAATAAACGCTGGAAGTAAATACATAATTTCTACTTCATTTCCCCCCCAAATATCTGTTAAGTCATTATCCATGAAATCATTTAACAATTTAGGTCCTTAAGACACTTTAACAATTAAAGTCACAAATGGTATATCATATGTATATATATGCGTAGGAAATGCCGAGGGTCGTTCTGCCCGAACCAACAATAAAAGTAAATTGTGCACTGCCGAGGGTCGAACGGCCCGAACCATAAGTGCATCTTTCAATCCACCGTAGCGTACGGCCCGCTCCCATGAGAATGGGGGAAATAACACTCCGCTCGTGGAATGAAAATTGCGAAGCGGTCACATGCACATACGAAATTTTCTTAAATTACTTTCAATAAACAATTCCCTTAAATTACCAATTTCTGTGATCTCAGGGAAACCAAAGTTTCATAAATCATAAATTCATAAAGCATATAATCCATTTCTAGAAAGAACGCAAGGCATGATGTGGGTCCTAGACTACCCGTACATGGAATAACAGTAGCTACGCACGGACTCCCATCACCTCATGCGTACGTAGCCCCCGCAAATAATAGCATATATTAATTTAGTTCACCTATGAGGACAATTCCCTCTCACAAAGTTAGAAAGGAGACTTACCTCGCTCCGAAATTCTATAACCGGCTTTCAAGCCCTTCCGATGACTCAAATCATTGCACAATGCTCGGAAACTAGCCAAATAACGGCAAACTAATGAAAATATACTCTAATACTTGTTAACAATTCAAATTATATAAATTCCCAACTCCGCTCGAAAAGTTGACCAATTTGTCCTCGGTCCAACGTGCCCGGATTCCGAAATTTTTCGAAGATAGTGATTACCCATGACTTTACTATCTTAAATATATAATTTACTCTTAATTTCATGCTCAACTTTGTGGTCAAAATCCAAAATACCAATCTCTATGTCTTCTACCAAAAACCCACAATTTCAACTAATTTCCACTGATTTCCATGTTCCAATCCATATATACACATGTATTTAACTCAAAATTGGGAAGAAAACACTTACCACATTTCATATGGTGAAAATCGCCTCAAACATCGCTTCAATTCGAGCTCCATAGCTCCAAATATGCTTAAAATGGCCGAAACCTCGATATATAACTTCTGCCCAGGTATTTACTCATTGCGATCGCAGAAAATGCCTCGTGATCGCGAAGTACAAAAATTTCCAGCCCAAAATTTGCTCTTCGCGATCGCGGAAAAACTTCTCGATCGCGAAGAACAAATGCCCAGCTCTTCCGGACAGCCTCTAGTAAAATGGTAATAACGTTTTGCACAAAACTCCAAATTATGAATGGTTTAATGTTACAAATCCTAGACACCAAGATCTACAACTTTCATGTTTTGATCATCGCCCAATTCCTTATAAATTTCGAGATATAAGCTGTTAAAGTCAGCCCTGTGCAACACAAATTTCTTCTTCATCTTCCCGGACACCCTGTAGTGTAACAGCCATATCTCTTTGTACACAAATCCAAATCCTAAATGGTTTAGTTTTCCAGAAACCAGACACAAAGGGATACAACCTTTATTTTTACATCATCTCTAAATTCTTTATATATTGTGAGCTATGAGCCTCCGAAATCGAGTCAGTGCTGCATAACATTTCCTCTACGCGATCGGGAAAGGCTTTCCGTGATCGCGATTCACCGGCCCATTTCTCTCATTTTACTCATCGCGATCGCGGCCAATTCCCCGCGATCGCGTAGCACACTGCTGTAGCCAAAAACCAGCAGCTATAAATGGTTTAGAAATGTTCCGAAACCACCCCGAAACTCACCCTAGCCCCTCGGGACCCCGTCCGAACGTGCCAACAAGTCTGAAAACATATCACGGACTTAGTCGAGGCCTCAAATCACATCAAATAACGTCGAAATCATGAATCGCACCACAATTCAAGCTTAATGAACTTTAGAACTTGAAACTTCTACATTTGATATCAAAACCTATCAAATCACATCCGAGTGACGTCAAATTTTGCACACAAGTCACATTCGACATTACGGACTTGCTCCAACTTTCGGAATCGCATTCCGGCCTCGATATCAAAATTTCCACTTCCGGTCGGATTTCTCAAAAACCTTAAAGTTTCTATCTTTAGCAAAATGACTTCCAAATAACCTACGGGCATCCGAATTCACTTCCGATCATGCTCCCAACTCCAGAATCACCATATGAAGCTATTCCCAAGCGTGGAATTCCAAACGGACATCAATATCACTGAAATGCGCTTCAAACCAAACTTAGGAAATTTCTTCAAAAATGCTGACTTCCACAATATACGTTGCAACGCTCCGGGGTTATCCAAAGCCTGATCCGGACATACGCCCAAGTCCGAAATCATCATACGAACATGCAGGAACCTTCAGATCCTGATTCAGTGGTAGTTTACTCAAAATTCAAATCTTAGTTGATTCTTCCAACTGAAGGCTTCCGAAATGAGAATTGTCTTCCTAAATTGACTCCGAACTTCTCGAAATTGAATTTCGACCACACCTACAGGTCATAATACCTGAAATGAAGCTTCTCATGGTCTCAAACTACGGAATGACGTGCTAGAGCTCAAAACGACCAGTCGGGTCGTTACACAACCGGTGGTAAATAATGATACATAGATACCCAATCGGTGGTGACTGCCCGGCCCGCCATAGCTAGGTGGTAAATGAATATGCATGACTGCCCAACCGGTGGTAAATAACGATACATGACTTCCTAACCGGTGGTAACTGCCCGATCGACCGTAGCACGGTGGTTACTGCATGAAGATGCATGTATCACTATATTAAAAACATTAACATCTCTATCATATACCTTAGTAAGGACTTAGGAACATACTTAGACATGCTTGAATATCACTTTATAGGAATGAATAATGTAGATATTCTTAACTGCTAAGAGTAGAACCACTTATGAAATAGCATTACGTTTACGTCTTATTACTTGGATCATGCCAAAAGAAAGAAGGATTAGCCTTAACATACCTGTATGATCTCTTCCTTATTACTCAACCAAGATCAACAAAACTTCTTTTATCTACAACAAGTGAAATGATATTGCCATTAACATAGAATGTCGTACCATCGAATTTGGCTATTCATATGACTTAAGGACGATCGGGCAGCAACTCCCCTATTTTTAATACAACCCAAAGACCACTAAGGGTCATCAACAGACCAACAAAAACAAATATAACAAACAATAGAAACAATAACGATGTCTTCCAATATGAGTTTCTCCGATTATCTTAACAATCATATTGAGCGGCAAGCTCGTTTTTACTCATAACAAGATATAAATTGAATCCAACTCTTATTCCATAAATTAGTTTACAAAACCTTTAGAACATCATACTTATATTTACCATATTATTTCTAGTTTAAAACATCCACAACATACCTTCCAAAACATCCCCATACATCTAGCACCTTAATTTTTATCGTCAACCACTTGTTTTTAATCTTTTCTTTTTCAATCAACTTAATTAACACCTAGAAAAACTTAACAACATCTGCCACAAAATTATCAAGTTATTTCTCACAATTTTCAACCACCACAAACCATATATTTATCCACGAAACAGTCCAACCAAAAAGACAACCATATCCATGTTCTTTCAAGTTCTATCTTATGGGTTTTCACTCAAACAACACAACCAACACAAGATTAACCTTAGGAACAATCAAGAAGATGTTATACATACCTTTTACAGTAGCTAAAACTCGAAACCCTAACTCAACTTAGCTCACAATAGCCCTCAATCACACTACAACATCATAGAAGCATTCTCTTGGAGTCTTTGACACCTTTGATGGTGAATTGTGTTGATTTTCTTGAGTTTGGTTCTTGGTATCTTGTACCAGTTATGGGAGAGCTTGGGAGTATTTTGGTGTAAGAAATATATTGATATTGACGAAATGTAATGGGTAAAGACAACTTATAAGCCCGTCGCCTCAATTCTCCAAGCATGTGGGTAAGTTGCCTGCTTGGCATCTTGAGCAGTGCAACTTCGGACACCTTTATCTCTATATCGTATTGACAAATGATTTTCATAGATAGAAACTATACACATGGAGATTTAATTTCATATAAATATCTCCTTCTAACTCTCAATAGATTGGGAGAAAACTGCGTCGCAACATGGCCTATAAACCTGCCAGTTTCTTTGAAGTGCGGAAACGTGACTTGGCGACCCCAAATTTAAAAATCCATATTTCTCTACCCCAATGCCGTATGAATAAATGGTTTGGAGAGTTGGAAATTAGGTTCCAAGACATTGATTTTGGTATGATAAATGTCCTAAAATGACATCATAAAGTTTACGAATTTAATTTCTCAAAACGGCTCGTTACAAAGAAAATCTTAACTCAATTTTTCCGTAAGTTAAATCCAACTTTCCCAAACTTGCAACGTACTCTTACGTACGATAACATGGGGTGTAACAAAATTTTGGCAGAGTCGCCTTTGTAACAGTATTACTATCAAGCCATCATGTAGAGAATTCACATTTAACGCCACATATTGCCCTAATTATCACGCATGACAATGGCCTCAAACGACCAATGATAATAACTAATACAAGAATCCATACATGTACCTTAAGGTTGTGATGTATCAGTCGGACCCGTCTCCCGAAGAGGAAATAAGTGAGGATATTTAAACTTCATGTCTTCTTCGCCCTCCCAAGTCATTTTTTCCACATTGTTGTTTCTCCAAAGTACTTTCACCGAAGGTACGTCTTTAGTCCTCAATATCTGAACCTGTCTATCTAGTATAACAATGGGATTTTCCTCATATGATAGATGTTCTGTGACCTGAACATCGTCAATTGACACAGCTCAGGAAGGATCTCCGACACATTTATGGAGCATAAACATATGAAAGACTGGATGTACAGATTCAAAGTCAGAAGGCAAGTCCAACTCATAAGCTACCTGGCCTACCTTGCATATGATCTTATATGGACCAATGTACCAAGGACTAAGTTTTCCTTTCTTTCCAAACCTTATAACGCCTTTCATCGGTGATACCTTTGGGAATAGCCAATCGTCAACCTGAAACTTCAAGTCTCGCCGTCGATTATCCGCATAAGACTTTCGACGGCTTTGAGCTGCTACTAGCCTTTCCTGTATAAGCTTAATTTTCTCGATTGCCAATTTTACCAATTTTGGTCCACTAACATAGTTTCCTCAACATCGAACCACCCTATAGGCGAACTACACTTCCGTTCGTAAAGAGCTTCGTATGGGGCCATCTGAATACTGGAATGATAGATATTATTGTACATGAACATGTAATGAAGGCTTTTGGACTAAGGTGGGAAATGTTGGAATAGAACGGGTTCATCTTTCCTTAAGCACTCAATTTTCTCTTGTTGGCTCATGCATTGCCGACTCTTTGACTCATTTTCTTTTTCCTTAGGGGAATTAGAGAGACTTGACATCACTCTTTATTGGTTATGATATTCATTTTCTCCTTCCTTATTTTCTCCATGCTTTGCACTTTTTCTTTCTTTTGAATTCCTTCAACCTTTCAAATTAGTCACTTTCTTTTTGCATTTTTCTTTTTGTTCTTTGTTTCTTCTTCTTTGCCTTTCCTTTTCTTCATTTCATTTCTATTTTTGTGCCTTGATACCACTTTCAAACTCCTCATCTCTCCCCCAAACCTATGGTTTCGACATTTGTTTCTCATGAGTGCTAAGGAAAGCTCGGGTGCCAAGAAAGTGTCACTATAATGCGGGTAAAGGCTTGTAACATAGTTATCGAATGAAAAAGTCTTTAGGCTCAAATGGGTTGACTAGGGATAACATCATTGGTGTGCCATGGAATGTTTCAAAACGGGTCAAGGAGAGCCTACAATCACTTACCAAGCCAAGCAAAACTTAGAATTTTGCCTAGAAATACATTCGGGGCAAGTTCTAGACCAATCGCACGGGTACTTGGACTTGCAACAAAACATCTCACCTTCACACAACTGGATAGTTAAAGAGGATAGAGTCGAGGGCCCACTACAACCGTATTCAAGATTGAAAATCGCTAATGGTTAAACTAAACCACTCGATGATTGCCTAAGTCAACACAAAAGTCACAAGGTCACTAACTAGATCTATTTCTTTCCAAAAATTTATTTTTAACTATAAACGTGTAGTTAAGTGTGTTGGTACCAAGTGAAGCATGCTTGACCCTTTTTTATTCATTGATACTATTGTTTTTACCTAAACATCAAAAGCAGACTCATTCCCTTAAGAAGGTTGTCATGCCATCCATCGTTGGGAAGAGCCACCCGGTTCACACAAAACCCACCTTTGGAAAGAACTGTGGCATTAAGAAAACCAAAGGCTTATTGCTTACTTAAACATAAAAAGAAGCTACCAAATCAAAAAAGAAGCTATTAAAGTAAATAAGAAGCTAGACTACTAAGAAAACAAAATAAAGGAGATATGAAATAAACTACTGAAAGTAAGACAAATGAATATACAAACAAAGGGGAATAGAATATATACATCAAAAGAGAGGGAGGAATATATACATAATGAAGAGAAAATAAAGATAAAAGGAAAAGAGTGTTAAAGTTATTACATGCCAATGTCATATCAAACCAACCAAAATAGACCACCCCCTGAATAAAAATAAGCATTGTCCTCAATGCTTAACAAAAATCAGAATAAGGAAGGGTAGAGAGTAAAGTGAACTCCCAATGTGTTACACCTCATGTTTTCGTAAGTGAAAGTACGCCATAAGTAAATCGATGTAAGTCCGGGAATGAGATTATTTTGAGATTATAAGAATTATGCTACTTTATACAAATGATGAGTAAATTTGTGAAGGTGAGAGGGTAAGCAAATCAAAGAAATAAATTTCGTCAAAGCTTGAAATTTTGAGATAAAATAGGTCCAAGCTATAGTACCCCGTATTTATGGATTAGTGCCATACAAGATACCACATGACCATGATAGTAAGGTGTATAAAGTGTGTTAAAAGTGAGTAGTATTTTAAGTAATTTGAGATAATTCTTAATTATGCGGATAATTGGTTAATTATGAATTTGAGGGAGATTAATTAAGATCTTTGGATAATTTGAAAGACCCCTAATGTGGAAGCAAGTTGAGTCTGGATCAAGCCAAAATTGTGACTCTTTGGCTTAGATTGCAAGGTGGCAAGACTTGAAAGAGTATTTGGCCAACTAAGCCACAAGTGGGGCCCACTCCCACTAATACAAAAGCCTTCTTAAAAGTCACCAAATGAAGAAGTGTCACACTTTCTTGCAAATGAAAAATCTTCAAGCAAAGATCATGTTCTTCAATAGTAACGTGAGTTACTTCAAACAATTCATGCGAGATTATGTCTTAGCAACATGAGATTTTGCAATTTTAAGGGAGTATGATGCAATCTTTTTTGCAAGAATACCATACGCATTTCCCCCTACTTCAATCCGTTGTTACGTGTTATCGCAATCAAGGGGTGTTAAAGGGATTGTCAAGAGAATCAATTCAGGTATGTTAAGGCTATCTTGTCTTATCTTTTGGCATGATCCACACGATACTAATGAAACGAGTAAATGCACAACTTTCATAAATGACTCTATTCATAGAAATATTGGAGATGCCTATGTTCTTGAATTCCTATATGTATTATTGTTCTTTCGTCTATTCATGGGTCTCAGAAAATACGTAAGTTGATAAATTTTGTTTCATGATATTAATTAGATATGTTGTCTTATGACGTTCCGAGAGATTTTATTGACGTACTTCTCATGCATTGAATTCATTTATACATGTACATTGACCCATGAACAAACGGTGTTATATACGCGTATATATGTATATTATATGTATATGGGATATGGGAAAAGGTTACGGCATTATATACGCACCACCACATGATCAGATGGTATACGGTGATGATTTTCCCACAGTGTCTAAGATGATATGATTGGATGCCATCAGAGGCTTGATGATGTTATGAATGCATATACCTATGCATGGTATGACATTTAAATGCATATGCATGACATTATAATATTAAATGATTCACAGAGCTATTCGGATATACATGTTGAGTCCTTTACTCCATGTTCCCCTCATGTCTATTGTTTACTGATTTTCATTCCATACATGCTCGGTACATTATTTGTACTGACGTCCCTTTTGCCCGGGGACGCTGCGTTTCATGCCCGCAGGTCCCGTTAGACAGGTTGCAAGTCCTTCAAGTAGGCTATCAGCTCACGTAAGATGTTGGTGCGCTCCATTTGCCCCGGAGTTTCTTATTTGGTTAGTATGATTAGACATGTATTGATTGATATGTCGGGGCCCTGTCTCGGCCTTATGACGTTTATGTACTCTTAGAGGCTTGTATACATATGTCACGTATATGAAATATTGTATGTCTTTGTCGGCCTATGTTCAATGTACGAGTGGTTATTTTTTCCTTGTAAGCCCGTACACATATGTATAAGTCAATATATCAAGTTGCATCATTTGATGTCGAATGTTCTCTCATGTTTTATTCTTGTTACCTCATACGCCCTTCTGGCCCATTTACCCATGTTGATGTTATGAGAAAGACACGTTACGTTGGTACTCGGTTGAGTAAGGGCACCGAGTGCCCATCACGACCCATCGGTTTGGGTCGTGACAAAAGTGGTATCAGAGCAGTTCTTCCTAGGGAGTCAACAAGCCGTGTCTAGTAGAGTCTTGTTTATCGGTGTGTAGTGCATCACACTTATAAGCAGGAGGCTACATGGTATTTAGGACTGTCACTCTTTCTTACTACTCTAGATCGTGTGGTAAAGTTGAGTTGTAAGAAATCACCTTCCTAAACTCTATCTTATTCATAATACGACGATGCCTACATCTAGGAAGACAGTTGGTTAGAGATATAGCTGTGGAAGAGTTGAGTAAGAGGAACTCGATTTTTTGTCACGACCCAAAATCCAAACTCAGGTCGTGATGGCGCCCAACTGCGGGGTTAGGCAAGCCAACATCAATTTCACTAAGTGTTCCCTTTTTCATTTGATTATATAGTTCAACATTTACAAATTTTTAACAAGTGTAAGCATGATATCTAAAGATGATAACTCAGTGGTAGATATAATAGGCATAAAGAAGCGTGTGCCAGTCTACCAACATGTATATATACGGCCCAAAATCCAAAAATAACCACTATGTGTGTGCCAGGAACTAGTGTCTCGGGCATACTAACAGAATAACCAAAAGATAAAATATACAATCCCACTGTCTGATTAAATAGACGGGAAAATAAAAGTAAATGAAACTCCATGGTGCTGCTGGGGATAGCCAGAAGAAGAAGCTCACCGTGAAGTCAGGTCCGCTACGGTCAATATCTAGCCCCAGTATGATAACCAGATGCACCATCCTCAGAACCTGTACAGTTAAGTATAGAAGTGCAGCATGAGTACATAAATAAATATGTACCCAGTGAGTATCCCGTCTAATCTCGAAGAAGTAGTGACGAGAGGTCGACCTAACACTCACTAAGGTCCAATAATATACATATGACAGGTGACGAAATACAGTAGGCAGGTAAGACAGTAAGCAGTAAATACATATCAAGTACAGAAATCCAGGTAACTGCTGAAAATAAGCAACAATGTACACTTTTCTTTTCTTTTCCAAGTATCTGTCACGACAATGTAAATGAAACAGAACTAAATGGTCATGCGCACACAAGAATAAGACAACCGGCTGGAGTCGTAAGGAACGTCTAAACACTGAATAATCGTAAAGCTCCCCTCGATCGCGAATCATACATGCGACTCGAGTGCTAGCACAAGTATACTGATTTATCATAAAGCTCCCCTCGATCGCGAATCATGTCTGCGACTCGAGTGCTTACACACTTATATACATTTACCATAAAGCTTCCCCCGATCGCGAATCATACCTGCGACTTGAGTGCTGACACACTTATATACATTTACCATAAAGCTTCCTCCGATCGCGAATCATACCTGCGACTCAAGTGCTGACTCTTATACGTACATATACATATACCAAAGTAGTAATGAACTCAGTAGGGCCATGCTCGTAACAAGGACTAATCAACTGGGAATTTAAATGCAACTTTCAACGTGTCCATACCAATTCAAAAGTAGCAAGCAACTCAAAGTACACCCAAAGTTACATATAAGGCACATAGGGGAACATGGAGTAAAGGACTACCCGACATAGCAATATAGTTGCTACGTATGGACTCTCGTCACTTTGTACGTATGTAGCCCCCAAAACAATTACACACAGAAAATAGAACACCTATGGGGATAATTCCCTCTTACAAGATTGGAAAGAAGACTCACCTCGTGTCGAATCTACCCCTCGGATCACGGATGCGCCCGAAACTCCGGACTCTACCCTCGAGGACTCGCAACTAGCCAAATATAGTAAAATTACATCAATTCACGCTCAAAGAAGGAAGATTATCCTATTTATTTCCAAAATTCATCATTCTTGAGAAATTCCCAAAATTCAACCCCAAGCCCGCACGCTCGAATTCCGAAAAATCTCGAACGAATCGCTCACCCATACCCTAAAGATCATTAATATGTAGTTTCTACTTGAATTCATAGCATTAATTGGATAATTCATCAATTTCCCAAGAACCCTAATTTACTACCGCAAATCATGATTTTTAAATGATTTAATAGAGAATTTAACTAGTAATTCATGTTTGAAACTAGTATTAGTGAAGAATTTA
>MDKH01086505.1:0-45309 GCA_005239495.1 Nicotiana undulata
AAGTAATGACAAGAAATAAATAGTAAAACACAAAAAAATGGGGTTAACATGTTGGGGAAAAGGGCAACAATTCACTGAAATGACAGAACAAGATAACAACTAAATGTATAAAATAATAGCAGAAATTAACAACTCTGAACTAATAAATAAACAGAACGGCATGGCATGTCCCCTCGTGCTATAACCTCACAAAACACTCGGCACGGAATGTCCCCTCGTGCATAAATATATAATCGCTCAGCACGGAATCTCCCCTCGTGCATAAATAAATAATCACTCCGCACGGAATGTCCCCTCGTGCATAATAAATCATCACTCGGGACGGAATATCTCCTCGTGCATAACCTCACAATCACTCGGCACGGAATGTCCCCTCGTGCATAACATATATAAAAGCAACAATTTGACAGGAAAATTCAACAATAAGAAACCTCAAATGCACAGAAATATTCAGCAAGAATTTACCGTGAGGCCGAATATATAATTTGCTTTGAAAACCCGATCACTCATTCCCCCACGAGCCCGAATATATAATTTGCTTTGAAATCCGACCCCAAAACGAGGTCAAATTCCCAAATATTCAAAAAGCCCTAACTCTACCCAAAACCCCAATTTCTACCTTTAATTTCATGTTTTTAGGCCAAGAATGTAATAGATATTGATGAAAAATGGAAGACAACAATGTTAGAATCACTTACCTAAGAGGCTATGGTTATGAAGTGCTTCAAAAATCTCCTAAGAGCTTTGGAAAAGAAAGGGTTTGTGGAAAAATGTTGAAATCCCGAGTAAGTGTTCTGTTTTGGATCATTTAAATCGCTGGGCAAAAATGACCTACGATATCGCGACAAGTCTCCTGCGATCTCGTAGAGTACTGGTCCTAGACAATTGCGATCGCGGAGAGTACTTGACAATGACCCTCGCGATCGCGACCAAGCGACCGCGTTTGCGTAGAGTGATGTGCTACCCAGCCCCCAGATCCCTTTAACGCTATGCGATCGCGTGTGGCCCCTCGCGGTCGCGTAGAGAAATACCCCCAGGCTCAGCGATCGCGTCCTAGTCCCTGCGATCGCGTAGGGTTATTTCCCCACCCCCATCCACTTGAACATCGCGATCGCGTGAATTGCACCGCGGTGGCGAAGGGTAAATCACAGGACACCAGAACAACAACAAAACACCATATTTTTAGCCTAGGTAACACCCCGACGCCTACCTGAAACTCACCCGAGCCCTCGGGGCTCAAAACCAAATATACACACAACCTCAAAAACATCCTACGGACTTGTTCGAGTAATCAAAACACCAAAATAGCATCATAAACATCGAATTAAACCTCAAAATCTATAAAAATTCTCAAAAACCTCTTAAACTTCAAATCTTCCATTTTTTATCTGAATCACGCCAAACTAAGTTCGTTTCTTACCAATTTTCACACATAACTCATATAAAACATATCGAACCTGCTCCGGCCTCCGGAACCATAATACGGGCTCGATAACACAGGTATCACATCAAATTTCATTTTCAAAAACCTTTATATTTTTCAGAAAACAAACTTTTTTTTAAATACCTTTCTCGGACTTGGGACCTCGGAATTCGATTTCGGGCATACACCCAAGTCCCATATTTTCCTACAGACCCTCCAGGACTGTCAAATCACGGGTCCGGGTTCGTTTACCAAAAATATTGACCAAAGTCAACTTTATTCAAATAATTATTATAAAAACATCATTTATCAATTTTTCCACATAACGGCTCCCCGGCTACGCGCCCGGGATGAACATGCACATCGAGGTGAGATAAAAGGAGGCTTTCATGACCTCAGGACACTGATTTAGCTAAAATTATACGGGATGACCTTTTGGGTCATCACAATCTCCACCTCTAAAATAAATGTTCGTCCTCGAACGAACACAGAAAGGTACCTGAATCGGGGAAAAGATGGGGATATCAGCTCCGCATATCGGACTCGGACTCCCAAATAGCTGCCTCAACAGGCTGACCTCTCCACTGAACATGAACCGAAGGATAACTCTTTGATCTCAACTGACGAACCTGCCGAGCTAATATGGCTACCGACTCCTCCTCATAAGTCAAATCCTTGTCCAACTGGACGCCGCTGAAGTCAAGCACATGAGATGGATCGGCAATATACCTCCAAAGCATAGATACGTGAAACACTGGGTGCACGGCTGATAAACTCAGTGGCAAGGCAAGTTTGTAGGCCACCTCTCCTACCTTATCCAGAATCTCAAATGGGCCAATGTACCTAGGGCTCAACTTGCCCTTCTTTCCAAACCTCATCACGCCCTTCATGGGAGACACCCGAAGGAAGACCCGGTCTCCTATCATAAATTCCAAATCTCGAACTTTGCGATCCGCATAACTCTTTTGTCTGGACTGAGCTGTACGAAGTCTATCCTGAATGACCTTCACCTTGTCCAAGGCATCCTGGACTAACTCAGAACCCAACAATCTAGCCTCTCCCAGCTCAAACCACCCGACTGGCGACCGACACCGCCTACCATACAACGCCTCATACGGAGCCATCTGAATGCTCGACTGATAGCTGTTGTTGTAGGCAAACTCAGCTAAAGGCAAAAACTGGTCCCATGAACCCCCAGAATCAATGACACACGCTCGTAACATATCCTCCAAGATCTGAATAGTATGCTCGGACTATCCGTCCGTCTAAGGATGAAACGATGTGCTCAAATCAACTGTGTGCCCAACTCACGCTGAAATACTCTCCGGAAATGGGAGGTAAACTAGGTACCTCGGTCTGATATAATGGACACGGGCACACCATGCAATCAAACAATCTCCCTCATATAGACCTTTGTCAACTTCTCTGAAGAATACGAAACTGATACAGAAATGAAGTGTGCTAACTTGGTCAGCCTATCAACAATGACCCACACCGCATCAAACATCCTCTGAGTCTGTGGGAGCCCAACTACGAAATCCATGGTGATACGCTCCCACTTCCACTCGAGAAGCTCAATCTGCTGCATCAAACCACTGGGTCTCTGGTGCTCGTACTTAACCTGCTGACAGTTCAAGCATCGAGCTACATGGGCTACAATATCCTTCTTCGTCCTCCGCCACTAATAATGTTGCTGCAAATCCTGGTACATCTTTGCGGCGCCCGGATGAATGGAATACCAGGAACTATGGGCCTCCTGCAATATCAACTCACGAATACCATCAACATCAGGTACACAAATACGACCTTGCATCCTCAAAACTCCCTCATCATCAACTGTGACCTGCTTGGCACCTCCGTGTCGTACCGTATCTCTAAGAACACACAAATGACGATCATCATACTGCATGTCCCGAATACGATCATACAATGAAGAACGGGCCACAATATGGGCCAAAACACTGACAGACTCAGAAACCTCCAATCTCATAAACCACTTGGCCAAATCCTGAACATCCAAAGCAAGCGGTCGCTCTCCGACTGATAGATAGGCAAGACTACCCATGCTGGATGACTTCCGGCTCAAAGCATCGGCCACTATATTGGCCTTCCCCGGATGATATAAGATGGTAATGTCATAGTCCTTCAACAACTCTAACATCTCCTCTGCCTCATATTCAACTCTTTCTGCTTGAACAGATACTGCAAACTCTTATGATCCGTGAACACTTCACATGGCACCCCATACAGATAATGCCTCCAAATCTTCAACGCATGAACAATAGCTGCTAACTCCAAATCATGAACTGGATAGTTCTTCTCATGAACCTTCAATTGACGTGAAGCATAAGCTCTAAAATTGCCATCCTGCATCAACACTGCACCAAGTCCAACCCGTGAAGCATCACAATACACGGTATAAGGCCCTGAACATGTGGGCAAAACTAACACCGGTGTCGGGGTCAAGGCTGTCTTGAGCTTCTGAAAGCTCACCTCACACTCATCTGACCACCTGAACGGGGAAACCTTCTAGGTCAACCTGGTCATCGGGATTGCGATAGATGAAAAACCCTCCATAAAGAGGCGATAATAACCTGCTAAGCCCAAGAAGCTCCGAATCTCTGTAGCTGAGGTGGGTCTAGGCCAATCTCTGACTGCCAAAATCTTCTTGGGATCCACCTGAATACCCTCTACCGACACCACATGACCCAAAAATGCTACTGAACCCAACCAGAACTCACACTTGGAAAATTTGGCATACAACTGACTATCCTTCAGAGTCTGAAGGATGACTCGAAGGTGTTGCTCGTTCTCCTCTCGGCTGCGAGAGTATATCAATATATCATCAATGAAAACAATAACAAATGAGTCTAAATATGGCCTAAACACTCGGTTCATCAACTCCATAAAAGCAGCGGGGGCATTTGTCAACCCAAATGACATCACCAAGAACTCATAATGCCCATACCGAGTGCGAAAGGCTGTCTTAGGGACACCAGACGCCCTAATCCTCAACTGATGGTAACCAGATCTCAAGTCTATCTTGTAAAACACTATAGCACCCTGAAGCTGGTCAAATAGATCATCAATCCTCGGCAAAGGATACTTATTCTTAATAGTAAGCTTGTTCAATTGCCGGTAGTCAATACACATCCTCATTGAGCCATCTTTCTTCTTAACAAACAAAATTGGGGCACCCCACGGAGAAACACTAGGCCTAAGGAAGCCTTTATCCAAAAATTCCTGCAACTGATCCTTCAACTCCTTCAACTCTGGCGGGGCCATACGATACGGCGGAGTAGCAAAGGGCCGAGTGCCCGGAGCCAACTCAATGCAAATATCAATATCCCTGTTGGGTGGCATACCCGGAAAGTCAGCAGGGAATACCTCTGGAAACTCACGAACCACGGGCACAGACTCCATAGAAGGAACCTCCGCACTAGAATCACGAACATAGGCCAAATAGGCCAAACAACCCTTCTCGACCATGCGCCGAGCCTTCATATATGAAATAACTCTATCGGAAGAATGACTAGGAGTCCCTCTCAACTCCAAGCGAGGTACTCCTGGTAAGGCCAAGGTCACAGTCTTGGCATGACAGTCTAGAATAGCATGATAGGGAGATAACCAATCCATCCCCAATATAACATCAAAGTCAACCATATCAAGAAGCAGGAGATCTACCTGAGTCTCCAGACCACCAATAACCACTAAGCATGAGCGGTAGACTCGATCTACCACAATAGAATCACCCATCGGTGTAGATACATATACCGAGGTACTCAGGGAATCACGGGTCATACTCAGATAAGGGGCAAAATATGAAGACACATAGGAGAATGTAGAACCCGGATAAAATAAAACCGAAGCATCTATGCTGCAAACTGAAACCATACTTGTAATAACTGCATCAGAGGCCTCAGCCACAGGCCTGGCAGGAATAGCATAACACCGGGGCGGAGCCCCTCCAACCTGAACATCTCTGGGTCGACCTACTGCGGGCTGACCTCTACCTCTCGTGGCCTGTCCTCCACCTCTAAAAGTCTGACCTCCACCTCTGGCACCTCGACCTCCACCCCTAGATGGCTGAGGGGGTTGGGGTGAACCTGATGCGGGAACCATAGCACGGAACCCTGATATTGAGAACCACCAAACTCTCGGGGGAAAAATCTGGAAATGTGCCTCATACCACCGCAAGTGAAACAAGACCTCGGTTGCTGGGACTGCTGGGGCTGAAACTATCCCTGACGACCAGAATAACCACCCTGGAAGCTATGAATCGGCGGTGCACTGATAGGAGCTGACGGTGCACTGCGGGATACCTGAAGTGCCGACTGAAATGGCCTAGGAGGATGACCTCTGCCAAAAGAATCTCTGCCTACAGATGAGGCACCACTGAATCGGCCGAAATGACGAGGTGTCTTGTCAAACCCCTGACCACCGCCCTGTGATAAGACCATCTCAATACACCTGGCCACGTCGGCCGCATCCTAGAGGGATATATCAGTACCTACCTCCCTGGCCATCTGAAGTCTGATAGGCTGAGCTAGACCCTCAATAAACCTCCTCACCCTCTCACGATCAGTGGGGAGTATCATGATAGCATGTCGGCCTAGAGTGATGAACCTGGTCTCGTACTGTATAACAGTCATAGATCCCTGCTGGAGGCGCTCAAACTGCCTTCGAAGATCCTCCTCTGAGTAACTGGAAGAAACTTCCCCAAGAACAACTCGGAGAACTGAGCCCAAGACAAAGGTGCAGACTCAGCTGGTCTGGTCAAGCAGTAGTCCCTCCACCAAGTCTTGGCGGTATCAGAAAGACGGAATGTGGCAAAATCAACTCCATTGGACCCTACGATGCCCATGTTCCGAAGAACCTCATAGCAACTATCCAAGTAATCTTGGGGATCCTCTGATGGTGCACCAGTAAAAGTAGTAGGGAATAACTTGGTGAACCGATCCAATCTCCACAAATCATAGGCAGACATAGTTTCCCCCTCAACGGCATGTGCCACAATACCTTACTGAGCTGCTCCAGCTGTCTAAGGTGCTGGAGTCTGGAACTGAGTGGCTAACTGCTCTGGTGTGTGAGTAGAAGGAGTCTGGGGCCCTCCCCCATCCTGAGAGATGGCTGGTGCAGTAGGAAGAAGACCGGTCTGAGCCACGCTCTCCATGAGTCCCACTAAGCGGACAAGAGCGTTCTGAAGAACTGGGGTGGCAATGAACCCCTCTGGGACCTGAGCTGGTCCAACTGGAACCGTCTGAGCAGGAACCTCACCGGAAAAGTCTACCTGTGGGTCCTCTACTGGGGCTGCTGCTCTAGGCTGAGCCCTGCCCCTGCCTCGGCCTCTAGCACGGCCTCGGCCTTGTCCTTGGCCCCTCGCAGGAGCTGCAATAGGAGGATCGGGCTGCTGATCGGTAGATGAGGAAGCACGCGTTCTCTCCATATGCGAGAGAATAGAATAGAAACTCAATTAGCATTTAGACTTCAAATCGCATGACAAAGAAGAATAAATGTGAAGTTATTCCTAACTTTGCAGCCTCTAGGGATAAATACAGACGTCTCCGTATCGATCTCTCAGACTCTACCAAATTTGTCTGTGAATTGTGAGACCTAAGAAACCTAGTGCTCTGATACCGACTTGTCACGACCCGAAATCCCACCTTCAGGCCGTGATGGCGTCTAACGTTGAACCCGCTAGACAAGCCAACGTTCTGGTTAAATTTGCTACTTTCTTCATTTATGATATCTAAAAGAAAACAAATAAGCTTGAACAATTAAATAAGAATGCGAAAGCTAAGAATTTATCAACTTAATATAATAAATATTATGAAATTCCGTACATAAACACCCAGAACTGGTTTCACAATTTCACGGACAGTCTAAGATTACTAAAAACAAGAGTCTGAAATAAACAGATGTAGTTGTCTAGAAATACAAGATAAGACAGAAAAGGGAAGAGATAAATGGTGACCCCAAGGCCTGCGGACGCCTGCAGGTCTACCTCGGTGTCGGCGTGGACTGAAGGATACTCCCTCGCTCAATGTCCACTGGGTCCGGCGCTGTAATCTGCACAACATAAAGAAGTGCAGGTGTAGCATCAGTAAAATCGACCCCATGTACTGAGTAAGTGCTAAGCCTAACCTCGGCGAAGTAGTGACGAAGCTTGGACACGACAAATAACGAATACCTGTGCAGTTCAATAATATAATAAAGAAGTAATGACAAGAAATAAATAGTAAAACACAAAAAAATGGGGTTAACATGTTGGGGAAAAGGACAACAATTCACTGAAATGACAGAACAAGATAACAACTAAATGTATAAAATAATAGCAGAAATTAACAACTCTGAACTAATAAATAAACAGAACGACATGGCATGTCCCCTCGTGCTATAACCTCACAAAACACTCGGCACGGAATGTCCCCTCGTGCATAAATATATAATCGCTCAGCACGGAATCTCCCCTCGTGCATAAATAAATAATCACTCCGCACGGAATGTCCCCTCGTGCATAATAAATCATCACTCGGGACGGAATATCCCCTCGTGCATAACCTCACAATCACTCGGCACGGAATGTCCCCTCATGCATAACATATATAAAAGCAACAATTTGACAGGAAAATTCAACAATAAGAAACCTCAAATGCACAGAAATATTCAGCAAGAATTTACCGTCCCGGCAAGGGACTCAGCTATAACCAATCTCACTCAGAGGTATAAATCAACAAATAATCCTCAACCGAACGAATAATCAATAACATTCTACATCATGAATTACCCTCACTGTATAACTTCCAGAATAACAATTAATTCATATCACAGAGAATATCAAAGGACACTACATAAGTCATCAAGTTTGACTCACGGGCATGCTTGACCACAACATATAGGTACTCGTCACCTCACCTATACGTTGGACATGGAATAACACATAGAAATTAAGACTCTATACCTATTACCTCAAGCTAAGGTTAGGCCAAACACTTAACTCGACTCCAAGAATCCAAATCAAGCCTCTAGCACCGCTTTTCCTCTCGAGTCTGACTCCGAGACAATCGTATCTAGACACAATTGACTCAATAACATCAATAATTACTCAACAATTCAATTCCAAGGCCTAATTATAGATTTCCCAACATTCTTCCAAAAATTCCAAAATTCGACCCCGGGCCCGCTTGGTCCAAACATGAGGTTCGGACCAAAACCCGATCACCCATTCCCCCACGAGCCCGAATATACAATTTGTTTTGAAATCCGACCCCAAAACGAGGTCAAATTCCCAAATATTCAAAAAGCCCTAACTCTACCCAAAACCCCAATTTCTACCTTTGATTTCATGTTTTAAGGCCTAGAATCTTATAGATATTGATGAAAAATGGAGAAAACAATGTTAGAATCACTTACCTAAGAGGCTATAGTGATGAAGTGCTTCAAAAATCGCCTAAGAGCTTTGGAGAAGAAAGGGTTTATGGAAAAATGGTGAAATCCCGAGTAAGTGTTCTGTTTTGGATCATTTAAATAGCTGGGCAAAAATGACATACGCGATCGCGATAGGTCTCCTGCGATCGCATAGAGTGGTCCTAGACAATTGCGATCGCGAAGAAATGAGTGCGATCGTAGAGAGTACTGGACACTGACCCTCGCGATCGCGACCAAGAGACCGAGTCCGCGTAGAGTGATGTGCTACCCAGCCCCCAAATCCCTTTAATGTTATGCGATCGCGTGAGGCCCCTCGCGGTCGCGTAGAGCAATACCCCCAGGCTCCGCGATCGCGTCCTAGGCCCTGCGATCGCATAGGGTTATTTCCCCACCCCCAGCCACTTGAACATCGCGATCGCGTGAATTGCACCGCGATCGTAAAGGGTAAATCACAAGACACCAGAACAACAACAAAACACCAGATTTTTAGCCTAGGTAACACCCCGACGCGTACCCGAAACTCACCCGAGCCCTCGGAGCTCAAAACCAAATATACACACAACCTCAAAAACATCCTACAAACTTGTTCGAGTAATCAAAACACCAAAATAGCATCATAAACATCGAATTAAACCTCAAAATCTATATAAAAAAATCTCAAAAACCTCTTAAACTTCAAATCTTCCATTTTTATCCGAATCACGTCAAACTAAGTCCGTTTCTTACCAATTTTCACAGATAACTCATATAAAACATATTGAACTTGCTCCAGGCTTCGGAATCGTAATACAGGCCCGATAACATATGTTTCACATCAAATTTCATTTTCAAAAGCCTTTATATTTTTCAGAAAATAATTTTCTTTAAAAATTCCTTTCTCGGACTTGGGACCTCGGAATTCGATTCCGGGCATACGCCCAAGTCTCATATTTTCCTACGGACCCTCCGGGCCTGTCGAATCACGGTTCCGGGTCCGTTTACCAAAAATGTTGACCAAAGTCAACTTTATTCAAATAATTATTATAAAAACATCATTTATCAATTTTTTCACATAACGGCTCCCCAGCTACGCGCCGGGGCTGCACACGCACATCGAGGTGAGATAAAAGGAGGCTTTCATGACCTCGGGATACTGATTTAGCTAAAATTACACAGGATGATATTTTGGGTCATCACATATATGCAAGAGGAAAGGTGATTGATGACACAACAAACACAAGAGCAGAGGCAGTGGCAATTAAGGAGGCGCTGAAGCATTGTTCACAACAAGGTTTGATGCAAATATGGGTAGAAACTGATTCTATGCTCTTTAAAAACATATTTCAAGGCAATTGGAAACCTCCTTGGATAATTGAAGATGAGGTAGAGGAGATTAGAAATATGCTGGAGAGTTGTAATGGAAGAATCTCACATATACATAGAGAAGGAAACATGCTCGCTGACCATCTGGCCAATTATGCACTTGATGTGGGTGACCTTGAATGCCATGAATTTCATCAATTGGACACACAAGGGAGGAGATTAGTGAATGTAGATAAACTGCTATGTCCAAATTTGAGAATCAAGGTTGCAAGAAGCTAGATGACATGGAGGAAGGAAGTGAAAAGGAGAAGAAAAAGGGGTTGTGCAATATGAATCATCAACTTCAAATCCTTCTGGAGAAGAAGTTGATGATTGGTTTTATTACTAAAGATTTATTCGTTTTTGCAGGTACATATACTGCACTTATGTTAATCACCTTGAGGAACTATCATTTGGTGGTATTAACACATGGTGCTCATTTCAAGGATAGGAAATTAAGGAAATACATAAGTGTAGGAGCAGGGAGAACTGAGAGAAAGTATGGGGTCCTGTTGGATTCAAATTATAGGAATTTATGGATCCTAAAGATAATTGAAGAAGGAAAACAAAGAAAAATGGAATGGACAGTGTTATGGTATGTTTGGTTAACAAAGGATGGAACATATGGAGTATCAAGGAGCCTTAACCGAACTCTTACTAACATGTCAATAGCATACAAAGGGAGCAGCAGATCATCCATTAGTACAATATGTGCTAAAAGCTGGAATAAAAAGCAAAGTGTTTTGGATGAGTTGCCCAGAATGCTCAAGAGAAGTGGGCAACAGGGGCTAGCAGATTCAGCATATTGGAGGATTGACAGCTCAAAATTGAAGATCAACAGCATTGAGAGTGAGTTGCATAATAGTGATGGTTCAAATAAAAATGAAAAGATAATGTTGTCCAGAATGTCTAAGAGAATTGGACAACGAGGATTAGCGGATGCAGTAGAGATCATGAAGATAGTATACTTAGTTACATTGTGTGGAGATACAGGGAGCCAGGCAGATATTTGTGTAAAGACAACTTGGATCATACACATAGGACTTAGGCAAAAGAAAGAAGGAGAGGACATACATGGGAAAAGACTATGCTTATTTGTTTTTATACTAATAGTGAGCTCGTTTTTGCAGATGATTTTTATGTGTTTATATCATATCATCTGATGAAACCTCAGCTAGTGGTATTAGTGCATTACACTCAACCCACTGAGGAGGAGTCACAAATATGGTTAAACAGAGAAGCAGTGAAGAACATTCTGCTGTCCACAAGTACCAATAGATGCAGAAGTCTTTGGAATGCTAGATCAGCAGCACATGAAGGTTTTGGACAATATTATCAAATGGAGGTTAACACCCCATATACACAGGAGATCGTGCAACCAAAAATAGTCGTAAGGATACAACAACAATCATTCAAATACAGGTATATAATGGACAAAAGTATATATGATCACAGATGGTACAATAAGGCAGGACACATTACTATACTTATGCTACTCCTTTGGCCCAACCTCCAAGTGGTGGTATTAGTACTAAGTACTCAATCAACTGGGGGGAAAGCTGGGGAAGGCATAAGAGAGGTTATGGGTGTCTCAAGAGCTAGACAAAGGCAACATGAGTTCAGCAATCCATTGCAACCTCGATGCATGAATGCAGTGCATAAAGGGAAATCAGGAAATTCAACATATACAAGTACAAGGAAACACAGGACACACAAAGGAAAAGTAAAGCACATCAGGACTTCAATCGAGCAAATAACTCAGGATGGAAAGGCAGCAGATCACAAGAAAATAGAAGCAACATGTGCTTGAGGAACAAATTCTGGCTAATGTTCAAAAACAGTTATATGAGGAAAACATTACATTCTTATGATTGTAACTGGTACTGGCATGAGGAATGGGACTGTTATGAAGGGATGGCTACAAATTTGACATTAATAGATCCAGAAATTTAGTAGCAACAACAGATGGACAGTGGACTATAATTGCAATCGACAAAACTGGGCAATAAGCTACAAGGAAAAGGGCTATTCGTGCAAACAGCAAGAAGCAGAACTGGACCAGACTTCTAAGGAAATAATGTGCAATGCGGAAAGGTATATATTGATAGATGGATTCTACTGGCTAGTTTTTTTGTTTTACAAATTCTATTAGATCATTTGTGCTATCAATTTTGAGTTCATTGCTCAATCTTGATATAGGACATATGTAAAGCTCAAAGTTTATTTCTTTCATTTCTTAGGACATCATAACAATTTGTCTTTTTCGTTTCATCATATAAATAAAAACTAGCCCTAGGTCCTGCCTAGTGGATTGCTAAAAAAAATCCATTTTCTTACCCAAAAAAAAAACATGCACATTTGATTTGTTACTTGGAAAGAAAAACCAAAAGTTTTTACCTCAAATTATTATTTTGAGGAAATCTTGTGAACACTAGATAGTTACTAAAGATATGGCCAAAAGTGTCAAAATGTTGTCTCTGTTTCAGTAATTTAAGTCAGTTTATGATATTCGAAATGCCATTTTTAGTACATAAGTAACTACTCAGTTCTTAGTCATAGCAAAAGAACAAACAAATACTTGAAAATTAAGAAGAGAAGGAAGAGAAAAATATTATATATGATCTGCTGAAATTGTCCATTAGCGCAGGTATATATGAAAAGCAAATAACCTATTATTATATTTATAGCAATCACAACACTTGACGCTATAAAGTATTCACATAGTCAATGCATATAGGTAAGATTTATATTCCAGCCACTATTCTAACTAACCTTCTATGAGGATCTCAGTAGGTTAATAAACTTAATTAGTTGGCATCTTAGAAGTTTAATTTGAATATTAAAAGTGCATGAAGGATCAGTTATTCTCATGACTTTTGGGCTTAATTTCTCGTGGAAGACAAACGGACAGTTTTCATTATTCCATCTAGTAGAGACTTTGAGGAGATATTAACTGACTATAGTCTATGGAACAGAAGTGGAACGTAGGAGGCGTAATTAAGATTACTTGTCTTTGGGTACGCACATTGCATGTGTCTCCTATCTCAATAAGTGTATATATAATTTTAAAATTTTATATAAATATTATATTAACAAGTACTATTAGCTTTTTGGAGTTTGGCACCGTATATCAACCCAGTCTAGTAATTGGCTAGAATTAACCTATTTTTCATTTATTGGCATTAAGTAGCCAATAAATATATATCACCATAATAATATGTATATCAAAGTATATATCATCATCTTAATTTTCTTTTGTATGCATATCAAACTCTTATTTTTCTTCTTTGTTATATTTAAAATATGAAATAAATATAATTGCTTTCCATTTATTGTTGTGTTTATATCCAAGTAACACAAAAATAATTGTGTTGTTTGTATATCACTATGTATAACACATCAAATCATGTGTATATCAAATATATATCTCACCTTTATTTTTCGTCTTTGTATATATTAAGATGTATATCAAAGTTTTCTTTTTAGTTTTTGTATATCTCAGTGTACAATATATCTCATGTATATCAGTGATATCTGTGTATATCCATGACAATTTGTGTTATATATACGATATACAATGTGATATACACGGGCCATTATGTTGTATACACGATATACAAAGTGATATACACATACGTCCTTAAAAACTTATGTGTGATATACACTACTGTACACGATATACAACATGATATACACATGTTGTAGTTGGATTTTTAGGTCTGATTTTTTACCTGAACCTATCTAAATCACTTCTAATCTTGATCAAATTTTGTATATAGCCTTGTTTAGGTACTTTCAACAAATTTCAATCACACCCACTCATTCAATCCAACAAAAGAAAAAAAAAGAACAGAGAAGAAAAACAAAGTTGAAATGTATTTTTTCTCTCTTAATTTTTGCTTCTGATTTTCGCTGATATAAGATCAACCTTACCTTTTAATCCCACGCTCTTTCTTTTTTTGCATAATTTGCAAGAATCTTTGCTAAACTATGAGATTGAAAAAGAAGTGATAGAAGAAGAAATACAAAAAGAGAAAAAGGGAGGGAAGCCAAAATAAGGGTGTAGTTTTTTTTAGAGAGAATATATAAGAGAGTAGTTGTTTTAAGGATATTTGGTTATATAATGTCAATTGTTTAGGGCTATCTTTACCAAACCTAATATAAGACTAAAAAATTGCCAATTCGTATAATGTGTTGTTATAGGATACCAATTTTCCGTATTCACTTGGTTTGCTATTCAAGTGCAAAGCCAGTTGAAGCCCAAAGTTCCTAAGGCAAGGGTTTTTTAATGGGAGTTTTACATCTTTATGTGATGACTCGCCACGTCATCATGTCACGTAGGCGCCATTTGGCATATATTAATGCCATGTGGAAGCTTATATAAGAGGAAGGCTAGTATTTGTGAGAAGATTCTAGAGAAGTATGGACATCTCTTTTGGAAGACCCTAGATCCTTATGGAATTGCTAGGGAAGTCCTTAGAATCTTCTAGGCTTGTAGAAAATTCTAGAGGGTATACTTATTTGTAAATATTAGGGACTTGTGTAACAATTAATATTTACACTTTAGCCCCTAGGATACTAGTATATAAAGGGGGTCGTCCATTTGTAAATCATCAAGAAAACAATTCAAGCTCTCTCAAATACAAAGTTTTCTTTAACAATTCTCTTGTGTTCTTTCTACCATTCTCTTAGCGATCTTGAGTGTAGTAAGGCTGACTTGGCATAACAAGAACGTGAGCAAGTTGTGCAAGATCGTGAGTGAATTGTCAAGTGTCGCACGTGTACTTAGTTAACGACTAAGGACGTGACAACGTGGTATCAGAGCAGGTTGCAGGGAATGGCGAACGACGGAGAAATTAACGCTGCCAACACCCAAGCCAACGTCATTCAGGATGTTGCTGGCAAGAGCGGCCGTAACAAAAAAAGGAATGCCACCAACAAGATCCAGGAGGTGCCACCCGAGGTTGTGTCAAGCGAAGGGCTTACATCCCAGGAACCATCTGCCACTGAGGCGAGCGGGAATGAATTGGAGGTCCTGCCCGAGGACGTCTCGCTCGGTAAAGAGTGGGTGATGAAGATGAAAGTGAGGATGGACGCCATGGAGATCTTTGGCCAACGTTTGGGTAAGATGGAAGGCACTCTTAGCGCTCTTGAGGGGCACACTCTTGAAGAGATTGAGAATATCCGAAATGACTTGGAGGGACGTACACAGACCGAGATGGAACTAAGGCAAACCATCATTGCCTTAGAGTGCAGACTCATGGAGGCTTTAGGTACTATCGATGCCATGAAGGCAAAGATAGAGTCACTCGAGGAGCATGTCATGCTGGCGTGGCCGAGGCAGCCAACAATGTTATAATGACGAGGGAGGCCAAGACCGAGGCTCCCAAACCCTCGGTGTTCAAAGGTGTTTGTGATGCACAAGAAGTGGAAAACTTCCTTTGGCACTTGGAGAACTACTTCAGGCACGGAAAAGTGAGGGACGACGAGGCCAAGATCAACACTGCAGTGTTGTACCTCTCAGAGACCGCCATGCTATGGTGGAGAAGGAAGAGGGTCAACGTGGATAAAGGTCTATGTACTATTAGCATGTGGGATCAGTTCAAAGCTGAGTTCAAGAGACAATTATTCCCCAACAATGTCTTGTATGAGGCAAGGCGCAAGCTTAGGGAGTTGAAGCAAACATGGAGCATACGTGACTATGTCAAGCAGTTCACTACCCTTATGCTTCAAATTCCCAACCTGACCAATGATGACTTGTTGTTCCACTTCATGGACGGGTTACAGAATTGGGCTAAACAAGAATTACAACGTCGGCAAGTCACGGATATAGACCAAGCCATAGTGGAGGCTGAATCATTGATGGATTTCAGGCATGACAAAAATGACAAAGGAAAAGGCAAGGAGTCAAAGGTTAACAATGTCAAAGGTGAGGGAGATCGTGGAAAAGGCAAGGAGATACACCAACAATACTACAAGACTCAAGATTCCAGAAAGTCGAGTGGACGTCAGGGCTACGCCGAGAAGAAGGCGCAAACCGAGAAGAAGGGATGCTATATATGTGGAGGGTCGCACGGATTCAGGAATTGTCCCGACCTCAAGAGCCTTAGTGACATGGTCCGTGAACGAAAGGAGCAGCCTCAAGGAGAGAATTCGGGAACCGCACAGTTGGGTATGATCGGATTATGTGGTGCTGTCACGAAGCAAGCTATCTAACCTACCGAGAATGGCACTCAGTACGTGGATCTCACCATCAACAACAAGCCCGCTCGTGCAATGGTGGATACTAGAGCAACTCATAATTTCGTGACTGAGGCTGCCGCAAAGAGACTAGGATTGAAGCTTGCTCCAACCAACTCTCGCGTCAAGACCGTGAATGCCGAGCTACAAAATGCTAGTAGGGTAGCTTATGGCGTTGGTGTCGAATTGGGAACATGAGAAGGTATGACAAACTTTATCGTAACCGCTATGGATATCTTTGACATCATACTAGGGCAAGAGTTCTTTAGACATTGTCATACTTTGATCGACCCCTACCTCCAACATCTCTTGGTTATGGAGCGAGAAGGATCTTGCATTGTACCTAAAATGACTATGCCACACAGACAGATCCAAGCACAACTATCAGCCATGCAGGTTGTCAAGAGGATCAAGAAGGGAGAGCCAACGTTCCTGGCAACCATTGCAAGTCTAGAGGAGGACAAGAATTTTCAAGAGATACTGCCGCCTTGCATAGAGAAGTTGCTTGAGGAAAACAAAGATGTCATGCCCGAGGAGTTGCCTAAGCACTTGCCGCCAAGGCGAGAGGTGGATCACAAGATTGAGCTGGAGCCAGGGGCTAAGCCACCCGCATTTTCCCCATATCGTATGGCACCGCCCGAGCTACAGGAGCTCAGGAAACAATTGAAAGAGCTGCTAGATGCTGGTCACATTTGCCCATCAAAGGCACCTTTTGGCACACCAGTATTGTTCCAGAAGAAGAAGGATGGGTCGTTGCGCTTGTGCATAGACTACCGAGCACTTAATAAGGTCACAGTGAAGAATAAGTACCCGATCCCACTCATTGCTGACTTGTTCGATAGACTTGGGCAAGCCAAGTACTTTACCAAGGTGGATCTTTGCAAGGGCTACTACCAGGTTCGCATCGCAGAAGGGGATGAGCCGAAGACAACATGTGTGACAAGATATGGAGCCTTTGAGTGGTTGGTGATGCCCTTCGGCTTAACCAATGCACCGACCACATTTTGCACCCTTATGAACAAGATTTTTCATCCCTACCTTGATCAGTTCGTAGTAGTCTACCTAGACGACATAGTCATCTACAACAACACCTTAGAGGAGCACATGGAGCACTTAAGGAAGGTTTTCCAAGTCTTGCGGGAGAACGAGCTATACATCAAGAGGGAGAAATGTGAGTTCGCACAATCAAAGGTGCACTTCTTGGGCCATGTCATTAGCAATGGCGAGCTACGCATGGACGAGGCCAAGGTACGAGCTATCCAGGAGTGGGAGGAACCTACAAAGGTAACTGAGTTGAGATCCTTCCTTGGATTTGTTAACTACTATCGTCGGTTCATCAGTGGCTACTCAGCAAAGGCCGCATTATTGACTGAGTTGCTAAAGAAGAACAAGTCATGGGTTTGGACGGAGCATTGTCAAAAGGCGTTTAAATGTCTTAAGGCAGCTGTAACAGAGGAGCCAGTCTTGGCATTACCTGACTTTTCCAAGACATTTGAGGTGCATACAGATGCCTCAGATTTTGCCATTGGTGGTGTCTTGATGCAGGATAAGCATCCCATAGCATTTGAGAGCCGCAAGTTAAATGAGACGGAGCGACGTTACACGGTGCAAGAGAAGGAGATGACTGCCATTGTGCATTGCCTTCGCACATGGAGACATTATTTGCTCGGGTCGAGATTTGTGGTCAAGACTGACAATGTGGCTACTAGCTACTTTCAGACGCAGAAGAAGCTCACACCAAAACAGGCTAGGTGGCATGATTTCTTGGCCGAATTTGATTATGTGATGGAGTATAAGCCGGGCAAAGGTAACGTTGTAGCCGATGCCTTGAGCCTAAAAGCCGAACTTGCAGCAATCACTTCAACAAGGTGGGACATTCGTGAGGCTATAAAAGAAGGCATGCAGCATGATCCATCAGCCAAACAACTTATCGAGTTAGCCAACCAGGGCAATACAAGACGTTTTTGGGTCAAAGACGGCCTACTGCTTACCACAGGTCGGCGGGTCTACGTGCCTAAGTTTGGAGACATTAGACGGCGGATCATAAGGGAGAGTCATGACACAATGTGGGCTGGTCATCCAAGCCAACGTCGCACTAGGGCCTTGGTTGAGTCAGTCTACTATTGGCCACGCATGCAAGATGACATAGAGTGTTATGTGCAGACTTGTCTTGTCTGTCAACAAGACAAGGTTGAGCAACAAAAACCTGGAGGACTTTTGGAGCCACAACCAGTTGTAGAACGTCCATGGGAGAGCGTGACTATGGACTTTATCACTTGCCTACCAAAGTTCGACAGTTATGGTACTATTATGGTGGTGGTGGATAGCTTTTCTAAATATGCCACCTTCATGCCCACCTCACCAGGTTGCACTGCCAAGGAAGCCGCGAAACTATTCTTTAAGAACGTAGTGAAGTGTTGGGGCTTACCAAGGCATATTATCAGTGATCGAGACCCCCGTTTTACTGGAAACTTTTGGAGAGAGTTATTCGACATACTTGGCACGGAACTGCACTTTTCCACTAGTTTCCACCCACAGACGGATGGACAAACAGAACGGGTCAATGCCTTACTAGAATGCTACTTGAGGCATTATGTGAGCGCACATCAGAAAGATTGGGCAAGGCTCCTAGACATCGCCCAATTCTCGTATAACTTGCATGGGAGTGAGTCCACGGGGCGGACACCATTTGAGTTAGCCACAGGCCAACAGCCACAAACTCCACATTCTTTACCAGCTGCGTTTGAGGGAAAGAGTTTGGGGGCTTATCATATGGCCAAAGGATGGGAGGAGCAGCTTGATACTGCTAAGTCCTATTTGGATAAGGCATCTAAGAAGATGAAAAAGTTTGCGGACCGTAAGCGGCGTCCCACGGACTATAGAGTTGGGGACATGGTCATGGTGAAGTTTAACCCAAGACAGTTCAAGGCACTACGGGGCATGCATCAGAATCTGATTCGCAAGTATGAGGGGCCATTTAAGATCGTCGCCAAGGTAGGCAAGATCTCATACAAGCTTGACATGCCATCGCATCTTAAGATCTACCCTGTCTTCCATGCCAGCATGCTTAAGCCATATCATGAAGATAAGGATGATCCGAGTAGGGGCCAATCAAGTCGAGCACCTATGCCTATCACCTCCTCGCATGATAGGGAGATTGAGGCTATCATAGATTACCAGGACAGGCGAAAACAAGGGAAAAAAGCCACCGCTATGTTCCTCATCCATTGGAAAGGACAATCACCGGAGGAGGCCACGTGGGAACGATATGAGGACTTGTGGCAATTCAAAGATAAGATCCGAGAGTTTATGCAACAACATTGTGTCGCGGTCGTCACAATATTAGGTGGGGGAGAGTGTGATGACTCGCCACGTCATCATGCCACGTAGGCGCCATTTGGCATATATTAATGCCATGTGGAAGCTTATATAAGAGGAAGGCTAGTATTTGTGAGAAGATTCTAGAGAAGTATGGACATCTCTTTTGGAAGACCCTAGATCCTTATGGAATTGCTAGGGAAGTCCTTAGAATCTTCTAGGCTTGTAGAAAATTCTAGAGGGTATACTTATTTGTAAATATTAGGGACTTGTGTAACAAATAATATTTACACTTTAGCCCCTAGGAAACTGGTATATAAAGGGGGCCATCCATTTGTAAATCATCAAGAAAACAATTCAAGCTCTCTCAAATACAAAGCTTCCTTTAACAATTCTCTTGTGTTCTTTCTACCATTCTCTTAGCGATCTTGAGTGTAGTAAGGCTGACTTGGCATAGCAAGAACGTGAGCAAGTTGTGCAAGATCGTGAGTGAATTGTCAACTGCCGCACATGTACTTAGTTAACGACTAAGGACGTGACATTTACCCATAAAAATCAAACTAATTAGTTATAAGAACAACTTATACATTAGACATATCTTCTCTTCTCATTTTTTCCTATTATTTCTTTTTTGTTTTATAATTTCTTTTGTTATTATTTTCAAAATCTTTTTTCTTTTAACTTTTTTTTCATAATGTAATTATGCACATCTTTTTTTCTCCTTTATTTTTGTTTCTTTTGATTATTTCTCCATTTTTTTCACTATACCAACAAAAGGTAACTGACATAGTATATTTTTTTATTTCTTTATATATTAATTATTAGGAGCTAATTTTTTTCTAAATGGATCGTAGTAAATAACTTGTTGTAGGATATTGTATACCAAAAGTAATATATTAGGAGGAGTGAAGTATATTATTGCAATATACTATGCTGTATATATGGTATATATCATATACTGACAGGGTATCATAAAAGAATAGTCATTTCTTCAGCAAATAAAATACTCATTAGTCCTTTATGATACCCACATGGTATATATAATATACTTACATAGTATCATAGAGGTCTGGTTCATTCTTTCAGAAACACACTCAATCTTATACGATGCCACGTAGTATATATCATAAACTGATAGGGGATCATAGAGGTCTGGTTCATTCCTATCAGAAAGAGACCCGGTCCTCCATGATACTAGCATGGTATATACCAAATACTGACATGGTATCATAGAAGACTGATTCATTTTTTTTTTTAAAAACCATCAATCCTCTATGATACACATATGGTATATATCATATACTGTTAGGGTATCATACAGTGCTAGTTCATTCTTTCAATAAAATTAGCAATATATTTTTATAATTAATTATATACTTTTGAGTTAAATATTATATTCCAATACAATATTTAGTATGGTATACGATCAAATTTGTCTTCTTTGTAAGTTCTACTTAATTTGGGCCTAAATTTCTAAAATCAACTCCAAAAACCTCTATCAAATTTACTCAAAATTTAGCTATAGCCTTCAATCGACATTTCGAACACGACTCAGTAAAAATTGAATCCAATAAACTATAAAGTGAAAATTTTCCTATTATTTTCAACAAAAAATTCATTTAAGAAAACATTTGCAAGAACCTAGTTGGAAAGACTAAAAAAAATTAAAAAATAACTTATTTATTGGTGTATATTGTCATATTATATTGTATACTATTAGAATATAATGTTACTATAATCATGACTTAGCGTTGCACAATAGCATATCATTGAACAAAATAACAGTCAAAGTATACTATTATGGTATATCATATACTATACAACATACTATTGTAGTATATTGGATATTATTATAATATACCGTTATAGTATATTATATACTATAACAACATATTGTTGTAGTATAGCTATATACTCATACAGTATATTGTATACCGTAGAGATATACTGTTAGGTATGTGTTCTTCTTCGATTATTATAGTATACTGTTGCTGTATATTATATACAATAACAGTATACTATTCAGTATAACTTTATACTCCTACATCATACTGCATATCGTAGTGGTATACTACTGGGTAACTGTGTTCTTCTTCAATTTTCAGTTGAAAATTTCAATCTTAATCACTTAAAACCAACTCCAAATGCTATCAAAATTCAGTATGAACTTCTAGAAGGTACTATAAACAATCTTTAATAACACCCACTTTGAATCAAACAAGAAATCTTGAAAATAAGAATTTTAAATTCAAGAGATTCAAGCCCAACAATGGTGGATTTTCAAATACCAATAAAAATTTAGATATGGGAAGCTTACTCGAAGGTACTATAAGCAATATACGCCCACTTAAAATCTAATATTAAAATCTTCAAGTTGAATAATCATAAATTTTGAATTTTGAAAAAAGACATAAAATCTGTAAAAATTTAATTCCAACAAAAAACACAGAGTGCAAAATACGAGCAAGCTTGAGATTTTGACAAAAAAGTGATGAGATTACATGAAAAATAACGGGGTCAATAGAAACTCATAGTCTATTAAAAGGGAAAGATCTGGGATTTTGCACTTCAAAGGGGAAAGGAAATGTTTTCCGCTAGATTAATAGGTAGGATGGGTAAAATGTTTCGTCCGAATAGGTGTTTTTTTTTGTAACAAACCTATTAAAAGGGAATAGGTAGGCTGGGTAAAATGCTTATTGGTAGATTTTGTAACAAACTTTCATATTGATAATTACGGGTAATTATTTTGGGTTGTGTGGACATTAATTATAGTTTTTCCTTTTTTAATAGGTATAACCTTTAGTTAAATGTCTAAATAAAATATGATGCGACCTATGTATTTAGCCTAAAAAAATAAGACTCAGTGGAATAAACATAAAATAAGAATAGATTTCTTCATTTGATCAAGATGTGCGTTTGATTTAGTTTTTTCATAATATTTTCAAATGGATAATATTTTATTTTTAATCTTTCCATTATCTCTTTTTCCTTTTTCTAGTTTGTTTTCTTTTTATTTTTCTACCTTTTTTTGCCTAAGGATTATTTTTTAACCTTCATTTTCTACTATTCTTGGATAAACGTGCACTGCCGACATCTTCGCTAACGCAACCGCAACTTACTAGCGGCAAACATATGGTTTCAATATTCGAAATGCCCTTTCAGTTGCTACCCATAATCAAACCAATTATTCTCCCCCAAAACCCTATCAAAACCCTATTGTACACCAGCACCATGTCTTCTTGGTCATGTTCAAGATGCACATTCTTGAACCCTCCTCTTTCATCCCAAATATCATGCTGTCAACGCTGTTCATCTGACCCACCACCCTCAATCTCATCAGACCCATCAATTTCAGTCACAAAACCCAAATGGGCATGTAAAGCTTGCACCTTTTTGAATCCTTATCACAGTATAAGCTGTGATATATGTGGAACTAGGGCTTCAGCTTCTGGACTTGCTAATCTTGAAACTGATGATGATGACGAGTTGGATTCTTCTGTTGGCAGTGTTTTTATGCCTTTATTGAGGCCTTGTAATAACAAGGGGAAAAATAGTAATAGGGTTCCTATTAGGGTTGATGATGATATTAAGGAGTCTGTTAGGGCTAGATGTGTAAATGCTGCAACCAAGAGAAAAAATAGAGAGGACACTGTTGGGGTTGAGGATGATGAGATTGATTCTGTGGGATATAGGGGTGTTAAGACTGCAACTAAGGCGGTTGACTTTTCGGGTATATTCAAGTTCTTTCTGTTTAATTCTCGTTTTTTGTCTATGGAATTTAGTTTTTTTTTTTAATAAATATTTTAACATGAATTAGCTGATAAAAGAGACTCCTTTTTATTGGTTTCTTGCATATAATGGTGTTCTTGGAGTAGGTTTGGATTTAGCACAAATACTGTTTTGGGGGCGCCTTCTTGAGAATAATAACTTTTTTGGATACGTTTTGGACTCCCACGTTGGAATGAAGTGGGACCAAATGGAGCAGAATGGAGAATCGTCTTTGAAATTAGCTGATAAAAAATGTCCTGTTTTTGTTGGTTTTTTGTTGGATTTAGCACAAATACTGTTTTAGGGGTGGTTTCTTGAATATGTGGATGGTTTGAACAGTATCGGAATGAAATGGGACGGACTGGAATGGATGTATAGGAGCCACATAGTTGACGCCAACTAGTTTGAGAGTGAGGCTTAGTTGACTGACGTGATATCTTGAACTCCACTTAGAGTTCAGCCCCATTTCATCACTGATTTCATATTTTAACCAGCGGCTTTAGTTGTGCTTGCTTCATGATATATTTGTAATAAATCTATTTGTTTAAGTAATAGTCTTCTGGTTGAGAAGGTATGCAGTTCCCATTTCTCCAAATTTCCTGATTGATTCTTGATCTTCATGATCTTGTAGACTGGTTGGATCATGTAGAGAGATATGATAATCGGAACTTCTCCCAGGAAAAAAAAGAATAAAAGTACTGTATCGGAAAAGGTGGGTTTTCTGGGATTTATGATGCTTAGCATGTTTATCACAATTGAAAAAGATTATTTGTGAACTTTTAAGTTGTTGTATTGCACCTAAAACATTGCATTAATTGTTGGCTTGTGAAACTCTTGATCTCCAAGCTTTTCTCAACATCTTTGTTTGATTTATTGTAATAAGCCAATTGATGCTATTATGCACTATTTTTATCCAAGGAAATCTAGGTTTTATGTTGTATTGCTGCCTTATTCTTTCCCTATTTATAGGTGCAGTGATTTGTGTTGCAGATTTGGTGGAGCAGAAACCAGGGAAAACTTTATCAGCCAGTAACTCCAAAGCATTGAAGATCTTGACTTATAATGTATGGTTTGCAGATATAGAGATGCCCAAGAGGATGGAAGCTCTAGGTGACCTTATTGTACTGCATTCCCCAGATGTTATATGTTTTCAGGTTATCATCATTTACATATATGTTACTTTGAAAGAGAAACTATTCCTTGCATGAACGTTATTCACTCTGTAATTTGTTGTTTTGTCACCCATTCAGGAGGTTACTCCAGAAAGTTATGGCATTTTTCAGCAGTCTAGTTGGTGGAAAATGTATTCTTGTTCAATTTCAAATATAATGGAACTTACGAGAGGATACTTCTGCATGCAGGTGATTATTTAATACGCCTTGCATATTTGGTATTTGATGTGTTAAGGGCTGATAATATGATGATTTGTTTTATTCTCCTTTTTTTTTGTGACCATGATATATCATCTATTACAATTTACACCTGCTTTGATAGCTTATGATTGTTCTGGAATTCTTGCTACAATGAAGATAATCAGTTCTCATGTTATAGCTAGAGTGGCCTCAGTTTTCATTTAGCATAACAGGGTGTTCATGTTGACCCTAGCCAATAAAAGTCTCTCTACAGTATTATCGTTTACTCTCACTTTTAATCTGGAATATCTCAATAATTGCTCAATATGAATCCTTGCATTTTTTTGAAAATTTAGTCCATTTTATAGTTAAACTGATCTTTGACAAAGTTTTGCAGTTAAGCAAACTTGGAGTGAAATCCTACAGTTGCAAACCATTTAGCAATTCGATAATGGGAAGGGAACTGTGTATTGCTGAGATGGAAGTTCAGAAAGATAAGACATTGGTTGTTGCTACCAGCCATCTTGAGAGTCCCTGCCCTGGGCCACCCAAATGGGATCAAATGTTCAGCAAGGAACGTGTGGAGCAAGCTAATGAAGCTGTGAAGTTACTTGAGACAAAGCCAAATGTAATTTTTTGTGGTGACATGAACTGGGATGACAAACTGGATGGTCAATTTCCTCTACCTGATGGGTGGGTTGATGCTTGGGCAAAAATGAAGCCTGAAGAAATTGGTTGGACATATGACACCAAGTCAAACAAAATGTTAAGTGCCAACCGGACACTGCAGAAACGTTTGGACAGGTTCGTTTGCAAACTGCAAGATTTCACTATAAGTGATATTAGTATGATTGGGAAGGATGCAATTCCAAATCTCACATATGTCAAAGAGAAAAAAGTGAAGAGTGAAGTTAAGAGACTGACACTACCTGTTTGGCCTAGCGATCATTTTGGGCTACTTTTGGAGATCTCTCCTCAGTAGTCCAAAGTCCAAAGATGTATTGCTTATGAGCACAGTGCTTCTTATCCTTATCTCGGCGTAGTGCAGTTTTTGTCTATATGACCTGTAGTCAATGTAAAGAGTCTTAAAAGCTTTCACTGAGCACTTTTTTGTGTACGTTACTAGTGCTTGTATGCACAGAGGATTTGGTAGAGTGGGGATAAGATGCAAAGAATGAATTAGCCTATATGTTCTACGCCGTCTAGCGTCTTATAATATCACTTGTGTGCTTCATTTTCCATTTGTTGGGGCTTTTGTTTTATCAACTTCTCTCAGTTCTCTACTGCTGTTTCTATCATACAAGTGCATCTCCAGCACTGGCCTTAGTAATAAAATGCTGTTATCACCCTTGATCAACAAACATGAGGAAATTTCAACACTTAGTCCCAAAATTCATCTCTTGAAAAATTGACAGTCATATATCATTCTAAGGTAATTCTTCATGAATACGAATTTCATAAATGCAGGTGAAACTTTATAATAACTCAATCACAAAAGGTTTTTTTTTTTGGGGGGAGCAAAACAACTGGAGTTTCATGGTTATTTGAGATGTATTCATATACTCCTCTTTAGCATATTCAAATCAAGTATTGGTGAATAATAGAATAAGAAAAGAAGGATTGAAAAACCTGATCTTTTAATAGATTTCCGCCATTGTGAAATGGCTTTATTTTATCCTAAGTTTCCATGTGCTTGTCGAATTTTCCAGGCCAAACTAATACAGTAATTATTGTTGATGGAAAAAGGAACAGAAAATAAGGTCTGAAGCATAGGTTGCGCAACAAATGTGTTGACCGGAATCAGAGTGGGAAAACGTTCTTATTTTTTTGGATATGATATGCTCAATTTTTACTTTTGTCTAGTTTCTCCAATTCTATTTTTCGTTCATATTTGTCTAGTTTCTCCAGGAAAAATGAACAGAAAAACACAACCTTTCAATGTTTCCGTCTGCTACATATTGGCGTCGTTTGGTCGGGAACAAGTTATCTCAAAATTATAATACGGATATTAATTAGTGACAGGACTATTGAATAGATATGATATATTGAAATTTTTCTATCTAGACAGACTTGTCTGTTTCGAACCTTTTAAGTAAGAACTTCTCTCGTAACTTTTGATCTCATCAACGATATTAAATTTACTAGTTACTTCATAATCCAAAAAGGGTTTATTGAAATAATTGTCTTAGTATTCTTAATTATAAAGATCACTTTCCATTTTAAAATTCCATTAGCTCAAGGAATTTCACCACTTCGAATTTACTTAAACAATTTAATCCAAATCTAAAATCTATAGCAAATACTATATGAAAGCTCACTAAAAGATGAGTGGTAATACTTTTGTTTACCAGTATTGCACATGTCTTGCTGTGAAAATTTCAAATGAAAGCTATAGCACACAAGTCCCTTTCACCTTTGATTTTTCATAATGATGTTACTAGTCATTAAGTGAACATATTGTTTACTCTAATTTCTAAGGGTGAGTAAACGTAATTTTGGTACATATATTCTTTCAAAAAATTCCAATTATCGTATCAGAGCCTCTATTAATCTTGATGGATTTGTAAGTTCACTGAAAAAGAACCATTTCAACCACTTTAAACCATGGGATTTTTTCGTTCCTATACCATATAGGAAACTATATTACCAAATATGTTCATGGTTTGGAAATTACCCCTGTTAACAGTTTTGCTACAAAAAATATACAATGCATTAAATACAGAATCTTAGTCGCTATAATCTTCCTATTTAGGCGCTAAAATTAGGGAAGTAAATATTCTTCCAGATATTTCATTAAATAAGGAATCATTGTAGCATTAGAATTCCTTATTTAGGCGCGCTAACATTGGGGAATTAAAGATTCTTTCAGAAAACTTCAAACGCAAATCACGTTGTATTAGTTTTCGTCTCTTTCTATTCAATGTACCCAATTTGTAGATATTTTGTAGATAAATTGTAGATTATTTGTATTCTGATTGTAGATGCTTTGTTTTTTATTTTCACAAATAAAAAACGACTAAAACTTCTACAAATCTTCTGCAAAAAACGCAATTATGTCGAAAATCCCAATTAAACTATAATCGAATAAGAATTGGGATATTAAAATTCAATGTACCCAGTTTGTAGATATTTTGTAGATAAATTATAGATTATTTGTATTCTGATTGTAGATGCTTTGTTTTCTGTTTTCACAAATCAAAAACGACTAAAACTTCTACGAATCTTCTGCAAAAAACGCAATTATGTCGAAAATCTCAATTATGCTACAATTAAACTACGATCTATGTTGAAAAAAAATGTTGACTACAAAATTTTCTCTTCGTCTACAAAATTTCTACAAAAAACTACAAATAAAATACAAATCAGTTTTAGTATTGTATAAAAGCTGTATTGTTTTTAAGGGTATCTAAAAAATTACTACATTTATACTACTATTAAACTACAATCTATGTTGAAAAAAAATGTTGACTACAAACTTTTCTCTTCATCTACAAAATTTCTGCAAAAAAATTTATAAATAAACTACAAATCAGTTTAAGTCTTCCGCTTGGGAACCGCGTTGACTGTGTTCTTGTTGTCGTTAGTAGATGGGTGGAGCAAATCCACTGGCCTATCCACTAGCCTTCCTCTTTATTAGTTATGTTTGAGCAAATCAGATTTAGTTGTGTTTGAGGCTGTTTTTCAACTGGAGTTTGGGTGATTTCGATGGCTAACGATTTGATGAGGTGCTGGGTGTTCAAAGGGGGGGGGAGGGAGGTGACGTTGAGCAACAACTCTCTTTTCCGGCGAGTAAGGAATGGAGAAGAGGAAGAAAGGGGAGGGGGAAAACGGCGCTGGTCTTAGGAATTAGGGGGAGAGAGAAACGTGAGATATATGGACACCTTTAATTAAGGAGTAAAAAACTGCCCATTAATTACACCCCTAAATTAATTATGGTATATAATTAGTAATTTGGTATACTAAGTGTATTTAAGTCAAACCTTAAACATTGAGGGTAATAAGGTTTCCTATGTGGCATAGGAATGTAAAAATTCCTTAAACCATTATACTCATGCTGATTTCTAAGTCATATCCATGTTAAGCCTTATCAATTTTAATCTTATTATGCAATCATGAGAAGCAATAGTCTATTTTTGAATGCCCATAAACCTTCACTAGTACAAACTATCAAATTTGATATGTGAAAATGACATTATCTTGAAACCTATTATTTATGGTGTTGTAATGAAAGAGATATCCTTACAACCATTCCTTGCAAAGCTTACATAGATGCACTTCCAGAGAGACAAATTGTTGAGACTATTATTTATGCACAGAACCAAAAGAAAAAAACAAAAAAAACTCTTGCTGCGGAATAATGCAAGTTCATAAACACTCAAAGCAATCCACAAGCACAAACCACCAAGGCAGAAATTGAGGAGGAACAACTCTTTTAGATTGCACCAACAGAATAAATGAGGAGTGTTGGATGTTGCATCTATTATGTTTAACCAAAAAATTGAGTAACAATTAAACTTGTAATGTTATTTTAAGGATATGTGATTTAGCTTAATACCAATTGATTAACTCAGAGATAATGACGTGAATTGACAAGAATATAAAACAAGTCGATGCTTGAAAAATGCCCACGAGCTAATGAACCCTCGAGAATAATGAAGTAAGAGCTGTTAAAGAACAATAAGTTGTTGAGCAGAAGAAAGAAATATTATATTGCTTTGATCTGTATGAATATGTGAATCCAAAGTGCCTACAAAGGATGGGAACTCCCCTTTATATACTAGAGGATTCCTAATTATGACACAATTCTAATTATGGAAGTAAATCTCATGATTGGTACAAATAACCGCCCTTGATTTGATCCGTTCTGAGAAATCGGTCATATTTAATCTCAATTGCTACTGGTGTCAACCTCGATGGATACCTCGATCTTCAGACTCGATGTCTTGTCTTCGGACTCAGATCTGATTCATTACGAGGCTCTCCCCTCCCCCCCCTCCCCCGCGCAACTCCCTTATCTAGATTAAGTAATAAAATCGGGTAGGCTCGATTTTGACAGTATACAGATAGTCCCCTCGTTTCTTATAGTGTAACGAGAAGAAACGAACTGAGCCTTCGATTTTGCACCTCGACCGATTATGACGTCACCCTCGGGACGTAAGCGACAGAGGCGACTGAAACGTCTCGTCTGCACAGTTCTTAAAATCATTAAGTAGCGTCAGTTGATGGTCAGTCACTGGTGACCCTGAACCGTCATTGCAATATTATAAATAGATCCCTTTCATAATCTTCTCAAAATTTATTTTCAAATCCTTTCTTAATCTTCAAAGCTCTCCTACTTTCTTCAAGTTCCTCAAAATTTTGCAAATTATTTACATTCCGTTTGCCAATACTTTCTTAAATCAAACTCCATCTTCTTCTGTTATGAACTCACATAGAAATGGTGAAAACATCTAAGAGTGTTTCCCAAAAGGAAAAGAACTTCTTCATCGCGGCCAGCCGGCGGTAAAACGCTGATGGAGCCACGCATCGAGGAGTGTGTTCCGGGGGGTGCGACACTGTTGATACCCAATTTTTCCTCAAAATTATTTTCAAACTTATACTTTACCTTTAAAATTACTTTTCATATTGAATTGTATTTTTCATAATTTTTCATGATTTTATCAATTCGTTTTCCTATCTATTTATTATTTTTGCATTAAACAATTATTCATAAATTATGTTATAAACAATTTCAAAATGTTTCCCAACTCAACATCTTGTTTTAACCCTATTTTTATTTAATTATTTCACAAATTAGCCGATTTGGCATTATTTAGCTATAATTACAACAATTTTGCAATTATAGCACAATCGGTCATTTTTACTATTTTCAATCAATAATTAGTCATTTTTATATTTTTGATTTCTATTTAACCTCAATTTCATTTCTTTTGTAATTATTAGTTGTTTTATTAATCATTTATTCAATTTAATTGGGTATTTAACATTTTAGCCACTTTATATTTAAAACCTAGCCATTTTTAACTCCAACCCACCTGACCTTTAACCCTTAATCGACCCAGCCCAAGACCAATTCTCTACCCGGCCCAACCCCACAGCTAATCTGAGCCATTGATTAAATTAGTTCAATGGCCCAGATTAGTCTTTCCTTAATTAACTCTCAACTACCCCCCCTCCGACCCCTCATTCTCTCACGACCACTCCTCTCTCTAACTCTCGTATCTCTCTCTCTAGTCTCTAGAGACTTCCGTCTCTTCGCCTCCGATGAAGCTCCACCTCCCTCTTCTGGCCGTCTCCGGCCACCATCCTTTCAACCATGAACCTCCATGAGTCTCCCTCACCTCGCTCATCTTCTCTCTGAGGCCCTCGAGGGCCTGGGCCATGCTGACTCACACATAGGGTTTCTGCTTTGGTTGTTCTTGGTCTTCCCGGTGTGATTTGGGAAAAGTCACACCATATCCGTTATGATTCTTGAGTTTTACAGCAGGTTTTTCGGTTCTACTCGATTCTCTTTTGAAGCCCTAATTTTTGCCTATATCTCCCAGATCTATGCTGTTTTTAACGATTCAAGTATATTTCTCTATATTTTACACTGTTCTTGACTCAGTTTTTAAGAATCATTAGCTTTAAGAAAATTTATTTCCTTTTTTTATTAGGGTTTTCTCAGAGTTCTTTTATGCATGTTTAAACTAATTTTTCCTTTGTGTTTAAGTCTGTTCTTTGCATATCATGACTGATTCTGTACTTTTGGTTATTTTTTTAACTCGCCTATGTCAAAGCCCTAACTGTTATGATTTTTCCTATCTGGGTTCTTCGTATTAGCCTGATTATTTGATTCCTATTATGACTCTGTGATTGTTATACTCCGAATAAGCTTGCTAAGGCCTAACCTACTTGTGTTACCTATATGTGATTGTTTATTTGACTTATGCATCCCCGAACTTGTCTATTGTTATGACTGTTTTCTTCTCTATATATGTGTTGAAATATAGAGCATGACTCTCTCTTGATTGACTCTGATTTGCTTATTGAATGATCTGATTGAGAATATGTCTTTCAAAACCCTAGAATTCTGCCTGTTTGTTTAAACTGATTAATTCACTTACCTTGTTTACTGAGACACTCTATTTACTGAATTACTTCCTTAATTACAGCTTTCTGAATCTAGTCTTAATTGACTTCCCTATACTTAATGAACTTGGACTCGTTCCTTATTAGTCCTGTACTGATTTTTATTACCTTATTTGCTGCTGGTCTTACCATTTGAATTATGAAATCCCTCGACTTAAGGGAACAACTGCCCTGATTTTCCGACTAATTGATTTCGAATATCTTGATTACCATGCTGCTGTAATTCCTGCCTTATTTACTACTTGTCTTTCCACTATAAAAGCTCTAGCCTTTCAATGAAACAGAGGAACACTTGTGGTTCAAAGTTATCTCTCTTACACCTAAACTCTCTGCTCTATTACTTTTGGTGTTACTTGCTACTGTTTATTGTTAGCCGGCTATAAGCCAAGGCTAACTATTGTGCTATCTCTCTCTTGCTCATTCCGTGTTCATTATCTCTTCACTTGTATGTCCTGATTTCAATTCAAGCCTCCAAAACAACATGATTTTGTTATTACTTCAATACATCTTGTTCTTAGTTTGTTTTTACCTATGGTTCTACTGTTAGACTTGCAACTAATATGTCTGATTTCATGACCTATTACATGTCCCTGGATGTTTCCCCTCCCTTAGACTCAGCATGTTTATATCTCTTTTAGGTTCTACTTCAATGTTCTCTGATGATAGTCTAGACCTCTGTGTGGTAATGCAGCCTGCACTTTGTGATTGCTTTGTTCCTGTGTAACTTCGAAATGCCTATTATACCTTGGACCTGTGAACTCCTTAGGACCTCTATGATTCTGAATCTATGTGTAACTCTGATTCCTATGTGCTCACACTTACATGCTTCATATTTGTTCCCAATCCCCCATTACCCTGTGTGTAGTTGCTGAATTATTTTAGTCCTTGTTCTGTATGTGTTGTTTGTTCTGGTTGCCTTACCATTTTCAAACTGATCTTATTACCACTTTTCAAAACTCTACTTTTCCTAAAAAATTAGTCTTTCCTGTTTAAACTATTTTCTTACTCAATTTCTGTCAAAACACTTTTCAAACTTATCCATGGCACTTCACTTTACTCCTAAACTCTTAAGTCCACCCCCTCAGTGTGAGCATTGCTTTGGGAACCTCTTGAGTTCCCTCTGAACTTTGACACACTGAGGCTGGTATTTCCACACTGCACATGTTTAAGTCCCGGTGACCATGTCTGGGTGTGTGCATTGCCCGGGAACCCACGAGGACCTTAGGGAACTTTGACACACCCGGACTATGAAAGGCTATGAATTACTAACGACACTGAGGTTTGGAAGATTTGGGACTAAGTGAAGTCTCCCCATAGAAATAACTTCTTATTTTTCCTTTGGTTATGTAATTCATCATTCCTGGCCTGTAATAATTTGTAAACGAATATTTGGGGTTGGATAGTGAAAACGGGTGGGAATATGCATGCTATAGTGTAGGTACGGGTAGAGATCATGCCTTAGGTTTACTTTCCTTATGTGTGCAAGTAGTAACCATGTCTAGGTACAACAAGCATGCCATACCTATCATGTTGCTCAACTTTTACTGCATTCAACATCTCATTACATGTAGAAATCTTGTTCTAGGACGAATAACAATAAAAGCGACTATCATAATATTACTGCTTCAACATTCTTATCTGCCATAATTGCATCACCTTAGAAATACTGTTTTGCTAGGCTGGATGATAACATTAACCACCATCAATCTTGCATTAGAAATCATGTCCTTAGGGTATTGTTTTCAGAATGTTCATGTTACTTATGCCAAAATCCCGTGTTAGAACATACTTCGCATCACTGTATACACTGCTACGAACACCTAGAAAATCATGTATTAGGTTCAGCGATCTAACAAAGAATTATATCTCCATGAAATTGCTACGTTCTGCTTTAAGTCAAAAATGTGTTAATAAATAGATCTTTCTAAAATACGTTCTGACGCTGAAACGCTCATGCGTTTAGAAAATCATGTATAGGTCTTGTGTCATCCTGCATCTTGTTTGCATTAGATACCATGCCTTTTTTTAGGATTACATTCATATTCGCTTAACACCCACCCCCTAGCCTGATTATGAATAAAAGATTCACCCATGTTTAGTAACTGTTTTCTAAAAGCTGGACACTTCGAATAGTATAACTCGAGCAGTTTTGTAGTAACTAGTACGCCTAGGCAAGCCTTAGGTATTAAACTTGTTAAAACTGAAAGTAGATCCCTTATGCATACTGTTTGGCTAATAACAGGATAAAAATCGGTAATCAGAAACTGGTAAAAGTCCTTCTCTAAAATTCAGTAATAAAACAGCCTCGCTATTGCATTCTCCCCTAGATATCATGCCTTAGGTTATGAAGTTGAAAGACCTTACTTGTGTTTGAGTCGTGCTAATTATGTGCATAACTTGCGGAGGAATGTTTGAGCCTCATCTTTGCCTCTATGTGTTTCCCCATATTTGCAGTCCTAATTGTCTTTGCTTGTCGCTTAGAATTTTGTCCTTTAAACCTAAGGGTCAGCCTAGTAACTCCTCTTCAGGATAGTAGTCTTAGCCTCTTCCGGGACTGATAGGATGGGACGGGTAATAGCACGCAATAGAGTTCGTGACCAACGCACATTTTAATTACCTTCACGGGGTGGGAAATGGTAGAATATGGATATGATGACCGGTGCGCTAATACCACGTGTAGCCCCTCTCTGAGGAGTGTCTATCGGGTATTGCATTGATGTGATCCATATTGTTTCAAACCTAGGATGTCTTTCTCTCAAATGTTTTAATAATTCTTTCAAACGTTAATAACTCCAATGCTTATTTGAAATCCCCTCTTATTTGAACCATTACTTGCTACTTGCTTATTGTACAAATTCACGAAAACCATTTGGCCGGGAACCACAGTTGTGGATCCTGAGGGGTGCCTAATACCTTCCCCTTGGGATAATTTCAAGCCCTTACCCAATCTCTGGTAATGCAAACTAGTCTCATGAGTTAATCACTCTAGGTGCCCTAACGCACCTTAAAAATCGTTAGGTGGAGACTCTTCTTTTAACCCTCTTCCTTTAAAGGAGTTGTCAGAATGTCATAAACCCGATCTCCGTTTAAGGGAAAAAGGGGGCGCGACAGCATGGCGACTTTGCTGGGGAATATACCTAGGCTTTTACCATTACAAATTGTTCCGTGAATTTGTACCTTTAATTTGTTTAATACTCTTGTCTTTCCTCTTCTTTGTTACATACCATTAATTGTTTACTTCTTTTAGGTATTTATTTCACAAGAACAAAACTGACATGTCTCTTTGTTTCCTTTTTGTATTTGCTTTCAATCATAACTGCTGTATTTACCGCTTTCCTTAACGTGCAAATACATGACTATCTGTTTAAATGCTTATTTATTGCATATCATGCTCAACATTCATACTCCACTCGTGCTAAACAAAATACTATAGCAACGCTTACAAAGAGTGGTTGCGCTCTTCCTATATTATTACCCCTTAAATTCGGAAAGGCGTATTTGCGGTAAAACTAGTCGATCAGCGGTGCCGTTGATAGTTCCGTGCCTTCCCCCTTGAGTTGTCCGCTCAAGGGTACAGTCTAAAACCCCATAGAAACCTTACTCCGTTATACTGTTGCATGCATCATGGTCAAACCTATCCAGGTTAACGTATTGTCCGCACAATAACCTTTAAGATAGCCTTGTCCAAAGTCCACTGGGTTTTCCTAAAACCCAAACAAACACCCTCACACTCTGTGCATTTATTTGGAGAACTAAATGCTTCCTGCTAATTATTGGTAGTCGAGTCTGGTGGGGGTAAGGGCCTAACCTTATTTCTCTTTGCAAAAAATGAGGCATGAAGTCCCCAGATTCGGCATGGTCACCAATATTCACCCTAGGCTGCTGAATTGGTGGGAAGGCCTCCACTCTAGTGACAAAACTCTTGTCAGAAAACACCTGAGCAATCTACCATCTCTTTTAGATATCCAACCAAACAAAATGATGATAGAGGCTGCTACTCTGTTTTGGGATTGCGATAGGTCCGTGTTTCGCTTTGGGAACCTTGAAATGACACCTTTATTAGAGGAGATAGGAGGATTGGCCGGTCTAGCTTGGGAATCTCTAGGGTTGCTGATGCCTGAAAACCGCACGGGCAGGGGTTTCCTCAAAATGATGGGTCTGAAGAAGAATCCAGAATTTGTGTGTCTAAAGGATTCATACATCCCTTTCGACTATTTGTATGAAAGGTACGGTCACAGCAAATCGTACCACACCTACCAAGATGCGTTTTCCATCACCTCTCTGGGACATATCCATCGCCGAGTGTTCATGTTTATGATGTGCTTTTTGGGTTTGATTGTGTTCCCAATGAAGAAGGAAAGAATCCATACTAGGTTGGCCATGGTAACTAAGACACTAATGGAAGGGATAGACGGGCAGGACTTCAGCATTGTGCCCATGATCATCGCGGATATGTATCGGGCCCTAGAAATGTGTCAACGAGGAGTAAGGTATTTCGAAGGTTGAAACCTATTACTCCAACTCTGGCTCATGGAACATCTACAAAAAGGTGAATACCGACAAGACATCCATCGAAGGATTTGGGATGACCATATCGCTTTCCATCACCCAAAGCGAATGAACTATATTCCCGACATGTTCTCTCAGTCGGAGAATGCCGAAGGATGGGTTGAGTTATTTGGTAACTTAACCGACGATCAGGTTCAATGGATGTTTGAGTGGTTTCCGACAGACGAGTTCATCATTCGATCCCGAGACGCTTCATTTCTGGTACTGATTGGTCTAAGGGGGCCGATGTGAGCCAATGTCGAGATACATATGCTCGATAACTGCGGCCGATCTCGAGCAGGTGAAAAAAGATTGCCATTGGGAAGACAAAGAGGTGGTGGTTCCTACCCCTGATGAGGATATCAACACTCATGTGAAAGGGGTTTTAAGTGTTTACACTTACCCTTTCATGCTGGGTCCCGTCGATCCTGTTATTATCGATTTCTCCCGCTAATATCACATGACCCTAGGCCAAATCCATCCCTCTTTTTAGCACATCATTATTTTTCTCCGATTCTTCATGAGCAAGGTCGAAAGGATGTCTTTCATCCTCGATCATCTCATTAGATTGTACAACGCTCGTCTCTATCGAGGTGTGTTAGTAAGGCTTAAGTGTAGGTCCACAAAGGTGCTATTCTTGAGCATAAACGGGACAAAGATCGAGGATGGATGGGCCGGTTTGTCCGAGTGAGGAATTCTAACATAATCTCGATCGAGAAGATGCCATTCCCTGAAGAATGGAACAATAAGCGTAAGTACAAACCCATCATCATTTTAAGTTGATTATTTTGTTTCTTTTGTCTTTTCATATTGACACACTTCCCTATGATGCACGATTTCTTGGGCGCCCGGTGCGATCTAGGACCTTGAAGGCTAGGTTCAGAAACTGGCCTCGACCTCTTCATTTGCTGAACGCTGTTGGCGTGACTTGGCAAGGGGCTGATGGGAGGCCCAAATTCATGGTAAGCTTACTTATCTGCGTTTGATCCCTTCTTGTGAAATGCTTTTTTTACTCGATCTCTCCTCCCCCCCACAGGTCTTGGAGACAATGCTATTATGAGGCCGCCCCCACATGGGGAGGAGGAGGTCCCGAAGCCTGCTAAGGACAAGAAAAGAAGGAGGAGAGTCTCACCTTCTGATACCCTAATCCTAGAAAGAGCAAGGCTCGTAAGGCGAAGAATGACACCGCCGGCCTGTCTGCCGTGGTAGCCCGGTCACTACGAGATGAAGAAGAGGAGACAAAAGATGTTGACTACGAACTGGTTGCTGGAAAGAGGGCGAGCGCCGAAAATTCAAGTGTAGCTGAGCCTGTGATGGTCGAGGAGGCTCATCTTCAGATCGAGGAGATCTCGGAGGCTGGTCCGACCAAAGTCCCGAGTCATCAGGGGCTGATGATGTCCCCCGCCGTGACGAACAACCGACGAGTGTACCTAAAGGGTCCGGTTCTGAGGCCCTTCGAAAAGGAGAGAGTGCTCCAAGTGGCTTGCTTGGGGCAATCAATATCCATGATTCGCCGCCCGACCCCACATTTTCTGAAGGGCAATTTCGGGATGCTTAGTCTATGTAGACCCCGGATGTAGGAGCGGGCCATAAAGGGGATGCCATAATTCATGGCTGCTTCATGGGGGTCGATGATGTTTCCGACCTAGATGCAACAATTATTTTTTATGAGGCTCAGCGACTCCTGTGCCAGGTATATTTCAGCCCCCATTGTTATGTTTACGTTTGCTTTTATTTCCTTTTGCCTGATTTCCTTCCTTTCTCCATAGGCCATGAAGCTTCATCGGGAAGTATTTTCAATATCTCGAGATGAGCTGAACCGGTGTGAGGCCAATCTCAAAAGGCTCACGAAGGATAGGGATGCCGTCAAACTCCTCTATATGCATAAAGAAGAGGGGTTCAGGGACCTCCGAGCTGAATTGGAAACAACTCACGAAAAGAAGACTGATCTCATCGAACAAGTAACGTATATTTTTGGGGAGCTTGTCATATTAATTCGATATTGGCGACTAACACTTAGATCCTGCAGGTTCAATAGAAAGCCGAGAAGATCAAGCAGCTCTGCGAGGAGGCTAAAATGAAAGAGGCAGATACTTTGGGGTGGAAGAAGAACATGAAGCGCCTATCCTCGGAGAAAGATACAGATTGAGCCCAGCTGTCTTTGGTTGAACGTCAACTCCAAATCGTGAAAGATGAGAGCTTGGACCGAGCCAAGAAAATTGAGGAACTTGAGACTCAGTTGGCTGCTGAGCTTGCAAAGGCCACATCCGAGGTTGAGACGATCGTGGTCGTCTACTGAGCTGATGTTGAAGCCACTAACTCTCGAGCAAAGGAAATTTCTGATGCTGCTCATGTTCGATTATCCAGCATTGCCGAGAATGCTAAGCGTCGGTCTCGAAGAGAGACTCTTGAAGAGATTCATGCTCGTGGCTTTGACCTCACGGGCGATATCGAGAATGCTAAGGTGATGGAGGACGAAGCCAAAGCTTCACTCTCTAATGATGATGACTACGTGAGCGGGGTGGATCCGAGAGAGGAAGTGATGAAGCTCCCGAGGAGGATTGGGCACTTAAAGTCTTTTCTCCTTTTTTGGATTTTGTGTAAGACCCTAAGTGGTCCTTGTAAATACTTTTGCATATATGAAAGATCCCCTTTCTTTCCGATTTGTCTCTGATTTCAGTTTTGTAAAAAATCTGTTATACTTTCTCCTTATGATAATTGTGATATACTTTAGGTCTTGTGAAAAATTTGACTCACTTCGTCGCCTTGTAAAAATTTCATTGAAATCGGATTGCTATAGTCTCTATAATCGAGTGAGTACTTGCTCGAACTTAAAGTAGAAAAACCCTTAGGCGTTTTGGTTAAGCGAGGACGGGTCCTCGAACTCAACAATGTAATAGCCCTTAGGCTCTTGAATCATGCCGATATGGCCTCGAAAGAGTGGCTTTTTCCTTATTTTTTTTTGGCTTAAAAGTTTTAATAAAAAATTGTTATGTCTTAGCATAAGCTAGATTTGTACTCATCAGTGCTATCGAAGAACTTTGTTATGCCTTAGCATAAGATTGTTCAATTTGATACCTCTTAAAGTTTTTGAGGGTTGATGTTATCGAGACCCTATGTAAATTTGCCGAGGGTAGCCCTTTTAACTGGTTTTATGAAAATGTTTGAAGGCCTGTTTGATTACGGAATTCGGACGTCTTCGAACCGTGTTAGTTTGGACGTAGACTTTAACTTGATATTTTCCCATTGGGCTTGTTTCTCGATTATACTTCGAACTTGTTCGAAGTATCAGTTCTCGGGTGGGGTGGTCATGGCCTATAAAATCGAGAATCGCCTTTTTAAGGTCTTTAAGATTTCGAAGTTTGATAATTCAAGTATGTTGATTTTCGGGCGGCAGTACTCAAGCACGAGCTCGAGCTTTAGTTGCGATTGGCTCTTGAACCGGTTTCTGTAATATATCGTAAGTATGAATTTATAAAGCAGAAATCTCACTAAGGCATGGAGAATCTGGTAAGGAAAAAGTACTTCTTTCAATAGATCATTCATGCGTACATGTTTTGTCATTAGGGCTCGGTAAATCTACATGGGCACGGTTCGTTTGACTGTTTGGCCCTTTACAAAATTTTCCTATCAAGACCCTGCCGACACGAAGCATCTTCCTTGAAAACATAACATCCGAAGGTAATGCCCTCTAGTATTCGAGGTTGATTGTAAAGAAGCCTAAGATACTGTTAAATTGTCCCTAAGAATCATATATAATTGTTGCCTCGTTAAAAACCTCGCCGGAAAATCCCATTTGGGACAAAAACCATTCTAATGGAAAAAGAGTGCAACACATGCTTTAAAATCTGAGGTCTCGTTGTCATTGACCGAACACCTGCTACAAGTTAGTATTAAATATAAACGAAAAAAGGGAGAGAGCCATACCTTAGCAATAATATCGTTTGAGAAGTGAGATGTTCCAATTATTTGGCAGTTGTTCGTCGTTCATCATGCCAAGCTTATAAGATCCCTTTCCAACGATATCGAAGACCTGATATGGTCCTTCTCAATTTAGGCCGAGTTTCCTCTCGTTTGGATATCGAGTGTTGAGGGTAACTTTCCTTAGGACTAAGTCCCCGATTATGAAGCGGCGAAGGTTGGTTCTTCTGTTATAATATCTCTCGATTCATTGTTTTTGTGCAGCCATCCGAACCAGTGCGGCTTCTCGTCTTTCATCCAATAGTTCGAGGTTAGTATTCATAGCCTCGTGATTTGATTCTTCCATTGTATGTCGAAATCTGGCGCTAGGTTCCTCGACTTGATTGGAATCAAGTCTTCAGAGCCATATACTAAGGAGAACGAGGTTGCCCCCGTACTGGACTTCGACATTGTTTGATATGCCCAAAGGACCTCGGGTAAAATTTCTCTCCATTTTCCCTTGGCGTTGTTCAATATTTTCTTCGGATTCTGAATAATAGTTTTGTTCGTTGACTCGGCCTATCCATTTCCACTTGGATGATACGGCATTGATAAGATCCTTTTTATTTGATGTTCTTCGAGAAACTTTGTTACCTTGCTGCCGATGAATTACTTTCCTTTGTCACATACGATTTTGGCAGGTATCCCGAATCGACATATGATGTGATCCCAGATGAAGTCTATAACTTCTTTTTCTCTGAATTTCTCGAAGTCCTGTATTTCCACCCATTTAGAGAAGTAGTCAGTAATAAACAAAATGAATTTAGATTTACCTGGAGCCGATGGCAGAGGGCCGACGATATCCATCCCCCATTTCAGAGTGGCCATGGGGATATGACCGAATGAAGTTGTTCTCCGGGCTGATGGATCATTGGTGCATACCTTTGACATTTATCACATTTTTGAACAAACTCCTTAGCGTATTTTTCCATACTATCCCAATAGTATCCCGCTCTTGACGATTTTGTGAACTAGTGATTCGGCACCAGAGTGGTTCCTACAAGTACCTTCGTGGATTTCTCGTAGAACATAATCGGTGTCCCCTGGTCCCAAATATACTGCTAATGGTCCGTCAAACGTCCTTCTGTATAATATTCCATCTTCAGCCAATGTGAATCGAGCAACTTTTGTTCGTACGACCCTCGATTATTTAGGATCCGATGGGAGCTTTCTGTTTTTCAAGTACTTGATATATTTATTCCTCCAATACCAAGTTAAGCTTGTGGAGTTTATCTCAGCGTGACCTTCTTCAACCACGGATCTCGAGAGTTAAAAGACAGTCCCCGAGCTGATTTCGTCCTCCTCGACTGATGACCCCAAATTTGCAAGAGCATCGGCTTCACTGTTCTGCTCGCGAGGTACGTGCTGCAAGGTCCATTTTTTAAAACGGTGCAAAGTTACCTGTAGCTTGTCAAAATACCTTTGCATTCTATCCTCTTGGACCTCGAAGGTTTTTTTACTTGGTTTACTACAAGCATAGAGTTGCACTTGGCTTGAATGACTTCCGCCCCAAGCTTTTAGCTAGTTCGAGACTTGCAATCATGGCCTTGTACTCGGCCTCATTGTTAGTCAACTTAGAAGTTTTGATAGATTGTCTAATAGTGTTGCCCGTAGGAGGCTTCAAAACGATGCCTATCCCAGAACCCTTCACATTCGAAGCGCCATCTATGAAAAGGGTCTACACCCCCGATGATGTACCTGATTTTAACAAGAGTTCCTTCTCGACTTCGGGTACGAGGGTTGGCGTGAAATCGGCCACGAAGTCTGCTAAAATTTGAGACTTTATGTTCGTTCGAGGTTGATATTCGATATCGTACCCACTGAGTTCGACGACCCATTTGGCCAGTCAGCCCGATAGTTTGGGCTTATGCAAAACATTACGAAGCGGGTAAATGGTTAATACACATATGGGGTGACATTGAAAATACGATTTTAGCTTCCTAGAGGAGCTTATTAGTGCAAGTGCCAATTCTAAGTGTGGATATCTAGTTTCTGCTTCTCCTAGAGTTCGACTTACATAATAAACAGGGAATTGCGTACCTTGCTCTTCTCGACCCAGGACACCACTTAAGTCTTTATAGTCTACACACATTCTAAGTTTATTCCCCTTCTTGGAGACTAAAACTATGTTTGCTAACCACCTCAGGATATTTTACTTCCCGGATGGATCCTATTTTGAGAAGTTTGGTTACCTCATCCTTGATGAATGCGTGCTTTACCTTGGACTATGGACTTCTCTTTTGCTTTACCGGTATGAACTTCGGTTCCAAACTCAATCGATGAGTGGTGATCTCGAGTGGAATCCCTGTCATGTCAAGGTGGAACCAAGAAAAACAATCCATATTTTTAATAAGGAATCCCTTGTTTCCGAGTCAAGGGGGCTTGGCTGGTACCAGTCTCTAAAAGAGTTTTCTTCGAGCGAACGGTCTTTCTATCTTTTTATTTAATGAGTTTTTCCCTGAGCTGGGGAGTTAACCCCGTGTCCAGGTATACCTTTCGATCGGGCATATGCTCGATCAGTATGACTTGTTCCTGCTCTTCGACCGTTGACTTTGTGGCATCAAAATCATCCGGGGGTTACGGAGGTTCAAGGGATCATGCAATCATCATCCTCGATAATTTCCTGTTGTTCCGATCTGGTTGAAGCCGACAACTGTGTGCTGTTTGATCTTCTACTTCTCCTTTGACTATGTTCCCTTTGGCGTTGAAAGTGACGATATTGGTATCACCTCATCGACCCCGAACATTTCCTTCGCAACATGCTACTCCCCATATACTATTTTCACCCCATCCAGTGTCGAAAACTTCATCATTTGATGGAGAGTTGAAGGGACTGCCCTCATGTTGTGAATCCAGGGCCTTCCGAGTAGGGTGTTGTACCTCATGTCACCCTTGATTACATGGAACTTGGTTTCTTGAATAGTTCCACCCATATTCACCGATAAAATGATCTCTCCTTTAGTCGTTTCGCTGACCATGTTAAACCCGTTCACGACCGAGCTGCGAGCACAATTTGGTCTTGTAGGCCAAGCTGCTCCACGACCCTTGATCGAATGATATTTTCCAAGCTACATGGATCCACTAAAACACGCTTGATTTGAACTTTATTCATAAAGGTAGAAATTACTAGAGCGTCCTTGTGGGGCTGAGAAATTCCTTCTGCTTCCTCATCGTTGAATGATACGGTGCCTTTGTCGCTCCCTCTTTTCCCCAAGCACTCCTTTCGGGGCCTGTTTAAAAGGGTTTATGACATTGGTTGGGACAACTCATTCCTTTTGGGAAAGGGGTTTGCATATTTTGAAGAGTCGCCACCTAACGATTTTAAGGTGCGTTAGGGCACCTACTAGGGGTTCATTTACAACTACTTTTGATAATCAGAGACAGGGTAAGGGCTTGAAATTATCCTAAGGGGAAGGTGTTAGGCACCCCTCAGGATCCACAAGTGTGGTTCCCGTCCAAATAGCATTTGTGAATTTCATACAACTAGCAAGTAAACAAATATGGTTCAAATAGTGGGGATTTTAGTCTAGGTACACATATGTTTGGAAACAGTTAATAGGAAGATAGCTTTTGAAAAGAATTATAGTCTAAGCATGTATATAGAGTACAAGTATCCTAGGTTTGTTTGCAATATGGATCACATCAATGCAATACCCGGTATGACACTCCTCGATGAGGGGCTACACGTGGTATTAGCGCACCGATCATCATATCCATATCTACCCTTTCACACCCCGTGAAGGTAACTAAAGCGAGTGTTGGTCACGACCTCTACTGCATGCTGTTACCCATCCCTTCCTATTAGTCCCGGAGGAGTTTAGGACTTCTATCCTATAAAGAGGGTTCTAGGCAGACACTCAGGTTTTAAAGGTAAAATACTAAGGCGACATATAAAACAAACAAATAGGACTGCAGATAGGGGTAACACATAAACAGGAAAGGTCCAAGTACCTCCACAAATAATGCATAAAATCGGCATGACTCAAACACATTTAAGGTATTGGTTTAAATTCAGATCCTAAAACATGGTATCTAAGTGATAACAATAGAGAAACAAATTTATTGCTTAACTCAGAGAGGAAGTCCTAATCAGTTTGCCTATTGATTTTACGCATGCTGATAATTAGACAATAATCACAGGAGGACTGTTCCAGTTTGTATTTTATTTTTTAGGTTGATTACCTAAGGCTTGCCTAGGCGTAGGATCATATATGACAGTCATCAGAGATGTTATCAGTTTTAGGTTGTTATTCCTAAGGGCATGCAGTTCTAAGTTTCTGCAGAATATACATGAGTTAATTACCAGTTGTTAGAGCCGGTGACTGTTTCATACTCTTCTATGCGTCTGTGTATAAACTGGGTGTAATTAAGCGAGTGTGATCCTATAACATGATATCTAATGCATAATGATGCACGTTCAGAAGCACTAAAGCAGGGTCTCTAAATGCATACAAGATCATGGCATTATGCAAAGTTTCAAAATAGGCATAAGTAACAATTTTTAATGTTGTTTGTTCTAGAACAGGATTTCTAAGTGCGGAGCATAGTTGTAGCATGATGATTGCATGAATAACAGCTTATGTTAACATATTTATCCTAGGACAGGATTTCTAAATGAGTTTCAGAATAGGTAGAATCATATGGTGGCAGTTTATTTTAATGTTATTATTTACCTTAGAGACAAGATTTCTAAGTGATAGGGATGCTGAAAAAAAAGTATATATGAATCCTAGGGAACATGGTATCTGTTACGCGGCGCCTTCCTGAGATGCTTTGGAAGGGCGACGTAAGGCTAAGCAA
>ML276849.1:16560-47460 GCA_005239495.1 Nicotiana undulata
CCCCCCCCCATATTACTTATAATATGCCTCGTACACTTATTACCATATCCCTTTGATATCCATCACATTAATAGCACATAAAATAATATAATTAGCCTACTTTGGCACCACAAAATCTTAAATTACTTAGCGACGTTTTTCGGGGACTTACACAAGGCCTGCAATCATGGCCTCATATTCGGCCTTGTTGTTAGTCAATTTCATAGTCTTAATAGATTGTCTAATTATAGTGCATGTTCGTGGCTTTAGTACTATTCCAATTCCATGACCTTTCCCATTTGAGGCGCCGTTCGTGAAGAGGGTTCAAATTCCTGAGGAATTTCCGTAGTTAGCCAATAACTCTCTTTCGACCTCGGGTATTAGGCTGCTGTAAAGTCGGCCACAATTTGAGACTTTATGGATGTCCGATATAGGTACTCAATATCATAACCACTTATTTCTATGGAACATTTGGCCAATCGGCCTGGGATTTCGGGCTTATGCGTAACGTTTCTCGACTTGTAAGTAGTTACGTCACTTAAGGGGTGATATAGGAAATAATATTTTAGCTTCCTAGAGGCGCTTACCGAAGCGAACGTCATTTTTTCCAGGTGAGGGTACCTAGTTTTGGCCTCACCCAAGGTCCTACTAACATTATAAATTGGAAATTGCGTACCTTGCTCTTCCCGAACTATGACTCCACTTACCTCTATCTCCGAGACCACCAAGTACAAGTACAATTGTTCATCTGTCTTTGGTGTGTGAAGCAGTGGTGGGATCGATAAGTACCTCTTGACCTCATCCAAAGCTCATTGGAATTACGGGGTTCACGAGAAGTTATTCCTCTTCTTCAACAGTGCGAAGAATCGATGGCTTTTGTCGGATGACCTCGAAATCAATTGCCCCAGGGCGGCTATTCGCCCAGTTAACCTTTACATGACCTTTACATTGTTCACGACCATCATATATTTGATGGCTTTGATCTTATCGGGGTTGATCTCGATTCCCCGATTGGATACCATGAATCCGAGGAACTTACCCGACCCAACTCCAAACGTATATTTTTATGGGTTCAACTTCATATTGTACTAATTTAATATGCTGAATGTTTCCTGCAAATGTTTTAAATGGTCATATGCTCATAGGGACGTAACCAACATGTCGTAAATGTAAAATTCCATTGATTTTCTTATTTGTTCCTCGAACGTCTGATTACCAGGCGTTGGCATGTGGCACCGGCATTTTTTAATCCAAACGCCATTATGTTATAAAGTATGTGCCATATTTAGTGACGAAGGAAGTTTTTTTCTTGATCACCCGGGTCCATCCGTATTTGGTTGTACCCATAATAGGCGTCAAGAAAACTGAGGATCTCGTGGTCGTCCATGGCATCGATCATACGAACGATGTTAGGCAAAGGAAAAGAGTGTTTGGGGCACGCCTTATTCAAATCTTTTTAGTCTACACACATTCTTAGTATATTCCCTTTTTTAGGGACTACCACTATGTTTGCTAACCAATCCGGGTATTAAACCTCCCGGATAGACCCTATTTTAAGAAATTTATATACCTCATTCTTGATGAAAGCATGCTTGTTTAACCGGGTGAAATTTTGGGTCCAGGCTATGGCTGTCCAACGTGATGGGACAAAATTAACGGGCAGGACAAGATGACATTTAGCCGGGACGGTGGCAGGATGGGACGAAATGAGACGGGATAAACATGCAAAAATGGTAGGCCCATCCCATCCCGCTAACAAACGGGATGGGACAGGACGGAACCGGACGGGACGAGACGTTTTCGGGGGCCTTAAGTGGGCTGCTTTAAAAAAAAAAAATTTATTTAAGCATTAAGTTTGGCAACGGCTAGTGTTTTGACAATGAATAAGTTTTTAATGCAACGGCTAATTTTATGACTTAATTAACAAACTTAAAAGTTAAATGGAAATTAGAAAACTAAGTAAAGAGATATAAAATATTAAAACAAAAGACTTGTATTGAAATATTCTAGTAATTATGGAATGAGTGCACCATGATTAAATATTGAAACTTGAAGAAACTGCCCAAAAACTTTCTCCAAATAGTTGACGAATTAATTTGTAGCTTGAAAGTTGCTCCAAACATTTGCCCAAATACTTGAAACTTAGTTCATCACTTGATTGGGAGAAAATTGAGAGGATAATATAGATAGAATGTAAGAGAATTGAGAGAGAATGATTGATTTTTTGTGGGAAAATTTTAAGAAGGATGGGGCGTATTTATAGTAAAAAATAGGGCCGAAGTGTAATTTAATAAACGTAGGGGTTATATTAAATGTTTGGGGGTAGGGGGTGTTTTAGGGGGGTGGGGGCCAAATATGGCCGTTTTTTACTATTGGGAAATATTCGCAATTGAGACTGTTGCCTAACAGCTATATTTCAGAAAGATATTAAAAAACCAAACGGGACAGACGAGATGGGACGGGATAAACAGGACGAAATGGGCATCCTCTCCCATCCCGTGTACCGTTAAACATGATCACATCCCGTTTAGAATTAAGTGGGCCGAGATGGGATACAGGACGGGAATGGGACAAGACGGGACAGCCCGTCTCGTTGATCTTATCGGGATTGATCTCGATTCCCCGATTGGATACCATGAATATCCAAGGAACTTACCCGCCCCAACAACGAACGCACATTTTTGTGGGTTCAACTTCATATTTTACTGTTTTAGTATGTTGAACGTTTCCTGGAAATGGGTTAAATGGTCCTCTGCTCATAGGGACGTAATCAACATGTCGTCACTTTAAACTTCCATTGATTTTCCTATTTGTTCCTCGAATATCCGATTTTCCAGGCGTTGGTATGTGGCACCGGCATTTTTTAATCCAAACGGCATTACATTATAACAGTATGTGCGGTATTTAGTGACGGAGGAAGTTTTTTCCTGATCACCCGGGTCTAACCATATTTATTTGTACCCGGAATAGGCGTCAAGAAATCTTAGTATCTCGCGGACGGCCGTGGCATATATCATACGGTCGATGTTAGGCAAAGGAAAAGAGTCTTTGGGAGTATGCCTTATTCAAATATTTTTTGTCTTCACACATTCTTATTTTATTCCCTTTCTGAGGTACTATCACTATGTTTGCTAACCAATCCGGGTATTAAACCTCCCAAATAGACCCTATTTTAAGAAGTTTAGATACCTCATCCTTGATGAAACCATGCTTGGTCTCAGACTGGGTTCTCCTTGATACGCTACAATTACACCTAAATAAATGGTGTAAGGCGGTCGATGTCAAATATAATAACCCAACTAGGTTGGGGTCGAATCCCACAGGGAATAGGTGTAAAAAGGTTACTGGAATAGTGTGAAACTTGACTTAAGTTGTAATCCTACTCCGTTAGCTTAAAAGAGAGTGTTGTAATTATGTGTAATAAAGAAAACTATTGTGTTGTGAGAATCTAATTAATTTGATTAAGGAAACCAAGGTTGTGTCCCCATCAATGAAATGTAATACTATCAGTGTTAATATGACATATCTCTAATGGAAGGTCTTTTGATATGCAAATGGTTTTTTAATGACTACCCAATATTTTCCAATAGTTAGATAGTCTTTTCTCTTTATAATTTTCCCAAATATAAAAGATTTGCAATTAATAATAACCAATATATGTCAAATAATACCCACTTATTCCTAAGTGATTTTATTAAACAAGGTTTAAAGCCTTGAGTCTTTGCTATTCATTTCTACCAAACCCTACACACTTTTCAAAGCAAAACTAGAGTGAAATGGAATTAGTCAATGTTTGCAACCACCAACATTAAATGAAGCATGATAAATGATTTACACCCATTTAGGGTCCACAACCTTAGCATTTGAAACTAGATATTCATACTAGAATTCAAGAACAAAGCAACAATTAAAGTCATAAAGCTTACAAAGATACAAGATTCTCTCTTCAAAGGCTTCAAAAATAATGGTGTATTCAATGCTTTCAATGTAGCCTCTTTTTCAGAAAAGATCTCCCACAAAAACCGTAGTAAATCTATTTATAATGGGCTAAAAGTCGGGTTCAAATTTAGACAGAAATACCCCACAGATCACATCTGCGATCGTAGAATAGGTCGCAGATCACGTATGTGGTCCGCAGAAATGCAAAGCCACCACATAATTGCACGCTCAGTTGCCCAGTTGTCCATCGCAGATCCGTTATGCAGTCCGCCTATTGATTATGCGATCGCAGAATACGTCGCAAAAGTGCTCTCGCATAATCTTTTCTTGCCTTTATGTGGTTATGATGCGGTCCGCAGAAGAGTTATACGACCGCATAATAGATCGTATATTTCTCTCTTCAAAAATTGGAACACCTGCTTTAGTCTGCGGTTGGTTTGCGGCCCGCACATCACTTCTGCGGTCGCAGACCTGCCGTATTTTTGCCTTCTATGGGTTTTTATCATCTTTTCTGTGTTCTTGGTTCTTCAAGTCTAGTACACTAGAAAACACCAAAACTTCATACGAAATAACTAAAAATGATTTAAAAGATGAGCGAAAGTCTACGTAATTTGTATCAAAAGTGACGAAATTCTACGACACATCAACACCCACAACTTAGACTCTTGCTTGTCCTCAAGCAACTAAAACAAATTCATCTTATCATATACTACTCTATTTCCAACAGATCACAATACAGCAGTGACTTTAGATGGTGTTGACTTTTAGCTAACAAGCATGTAACTTTTTTCTTATTCACCCTTCGTGGAAGACAATGATCATTTAGCAAATAGACCAATCAACTTGTAAACTTCGAGCCTCAAGTAAAATGACAGAATGCTACCCACAGCTAAGTGTGCACTTGTATCCTACTTCAAGAACCTAACTTCTGCTAAAACTTGCAATTCATGTGTGCTCACAAAAAAAAATCCCCAACTCACAAATGTGTACAGGGGATACAATCGAACACTCATGTACTCAGAAAGAAGGCTAAATGTTTCAAGTATCAATCCGTATCCTTGCCCTTATTTTAACGCGTTGTTATCTCATAAATAATTGGTTGTAGATCACAAAGGACTTTTCACGTGTTGTAGTGTAGGCTTTAGGAAGGGTTGGACGAATATTTGGGAATGTAATGGTTATAACCTCCTTGAAATCTACATACACTTTGCTTCTTTACCACATAGCACATATTGACCTCGAGTCACCGACATAGAACTACCTCAAAGTATTTTTCAGTTTTCACAAGACTCCACACCATTTCTCTTCTTTTTTATACACAGATGTTTTCTTTTGTTTTCTTTTTGAACTTGAGTATCTTCATATACACAACTTTGAGGTTTATTTCTTCTACAAACAATAGGAAACCTTACCAATTTCCACTTAACGCTTGCACCCCCAACTTAGGCTTTTAGCCTCATTCTTAATCGTTCAACGAAGGATGGGTTCAAAAGAGAGAATTATTTCACAAAGGGGTAATGGTTTGTAATGTGGTATCTAAATAAAAGGTTGAAGGCTCAACGGGGGTAACTAGGGTAATCGATGTACTAGGGAGGTCAATTTGGTCAAAAATTAGCTAGAAATCACAAAGAGAGCCTAACATCATTTCAGCACCCAATCATTAACCTTGGAATTTCATTGAGAAACCACCCGGGCAAGTTCTAGACATCACAAGTTAATCATATGCATTATTTATAAAACTCCTCACTCACTCACAACGCATGAATTGTTCGACTCAGAATAATTATATCCCCCAAGTAAATTCAAGGTAACTCAACGCTTCATCACATGAAGTCAAAGAGCGAGCCTCGAGGTCATAAGAATGACTAACTGTTTATTTACAAAATTAGAAGGGTGAAATTTATTCAACAAAAACTTATCACATGCTTGAAGCTAGAACAACAACACCAAACAAGTCAAAACGTTTTGTGCTACCGCCGTGGTTCTACTATTACACCATTGGAAAAGAACCCGGCGAAGAAAAACCAAGGGGAATCGATTTCTATCTACAAATCTACACTATTAAAGTAAAGAGTTTATATACAAGTTTCGCACAAAACTTTGACTACCCCGCCGCCAACCAAAAAGCATGCATTGTCCCCAATGTATTGAGAAAGTAAGAGCAAAGTTTAGGGGCTTCCTGGGACGCTCTAGGCGCTATGAACGGATGGAACATCCGAGGCAGGTGTAGGATCAGAGGTTGACATTATGGAATCAACATGTGGAACCTCGGACTTTGTAGTGGTGTCTGAGGCCAAAATAGGAAGCCCCACCTGCTGTGAAGCTGGGTCTGGGACCTGGGAGCTGCTAGATTCACCTAGTGATAGTTGTGTTGTCGAGGGAGTGGCCTTGGCGACCATGTCTGCAAGGTAATGTGCAATTATTGTTTGCACATCTGCTTCCTTCTTACCATGTGTATTTGTAGAGACATCCATTTGTTTGCCTATGTTTTTCTGTTGATCATCATTATCCTCAAGCAATGCCTAATCATGAGTTTCCTCCTCCTCAGTGTCTCCATTATCAGTTTCCCCCTCCGACCCTCCGGATTTCTCCTTTGAATTTCTGTCAATGTGCACAACAAAGTCTGGAGCTTTTGAAGCCTCAATACTATGGGCCACCGAATCTGTCATGAGGTTTGTGAAATCAAGGTCCAGGATCGGAATGTATGAGGTACCAGTGCCCTGCTTCCCTTCCTCTAGAAGAAGAGAGGTCAAATCAAACTCCAAATTTTGCATCTTGTCTAGCTCTGATTTCAACTCAGCAACATCCTTTTGGAGTTGAGGCATATCTCCATCTTCGCCTCGCTCGAACCTCTCAAGGCGCACTTCAAAGTTCTTGAGTCGATCTTCATAGGATTGATGCTGTTTTTGAAGAATGATTACTGAGGTTTGGATAGGGGCCAGTTGTAACGACCCGACCGGTCGTTTCGAGAGCTAGTGCCCCGATCCCTTAATAATTGCTTCTCCCTTCTCTATTTATGTTATTGGAACTTGTCGGAGAGTTGAGTGGTGAAATCCGGAGTGATTTTGGACACATAGTCCATAAATATGGAATTTAGCTTTAGAAATTAGGCCGTAGCTAGAACTGTGGGAAGACGGATCCATAATGGAATTTTGTCGACTCTGTTAGCTCTGTTGGGTGATTTCAGGGTTAGGAGCATGTTCGGAATGTGTTTTTGAATTCGGTTGTAGATTTAGGCTTGAATTGGCAAAAGTTTGAATTTCGGCGATTTCAGCCGATTGGTGAGATTTTGATATCGGACTCGGAATGGAATTCGGAGAGCAACAGAAGGTCCGTAATGTCATTTATGACCTGTGTGCAAAAATTGAGGTCATTCGTATGAGTTTTGACGTGTTTCGGCATCGGATGTGAATTCTAGAAATTTCATAAGTTCTTAGTCTTGAATCTATGCATAATTGATGATTTTGATGTTATGAGATGTGTTTTTAAGGCTCGATCAAGTTTGAACAAGGTATTAAGGTCAGTTGGTAGGTTTGGTTGAGGTCCCGGGGGCCTCGGGGCTGTTTCGGATGCCCAACGGGTGAATTTGAAACCTTGAGAACAGCTGAACCATTGCTGGTTCTGGTGTCTCGTACCTGCGATGGTTTTAACGCAGGTGTGGAAGATAGGTTCGCATATGCTGTTTGATTGGGGGTTGCCAATGGTCGCAGGTGCGGTTTGGGTTCCGCAGGTGCGAGACCGCAGATGCGGCCAAGTGACCGCAGGTGCGGCCCCAGCCTTCTTAAGTGACTTCCGCACCCGCGATAGTCTCTCCGCAAGTGCAGCCCTAAGGTCGCAGGTGCGGAATCCCTGTGCTGGTTATACCAAAATCCGAAGGTTAGAAATTCATAACTCCAAAATCGATTGAGAGCTCGGAAATTGGCGATTTTTAGTGGAATTCGAAGAGGAGAATCATAGGTAACGTTTTCTAACCTTAATCCAATTTTATATCAATAATCCCTATCATTTTCCTCAATCTAATCAATAAAATTGGATGAAAAACCATGAAATTGGGATGAAACTTCCCCAAGTAGAAATATGAGGATTTAGGGAGATTTAGACGTCGGAGTTTGATGATTCTTGTTCGAGTGGTTTCGTGAGTGAATGGGTGTTCGGGAAATATAATTTTTACCCGACTCCGAGACATGGTCCCGGGGGACTTTTTGGGCGAGTTTCCTAATTTCGCGTATTAGCTTAGAAATAATTAGCTATTTTTTTCCCTTGAAATGATATTTACATTATGCAATCGAATTGAATAAATTTGGGCCACCCGGAGTCAGATACTCGTGGAAAGAGCGTGGTATTGAGTTGATTAGCGCAGTCAAGGTAAGTGGCTTGCCTAACTCAGGACGCCGTGTACATGAGGTGACGAGTGCGTACACGGGTCATTGTTGCTAAAATTTCACTTTTCCTTCCATGACATAACTCATTCTGATTCCTATATTATTGCTTTATGTCATAACTGAGTAGTTAGCGTAGGAATAAGCATGCCTACCTGTCCTTACTTGAATCCTTTTTATTTGCTACTAATTGCACCATGCTTAGGCAGTTTACCTTATTCTTGCCTATTTTTTTCTTGAACTGTTTAATTAAACCGTAACCGATAGACTTCTGCATTGCATATTTAAATTGGGACTACGGACTGAGATCCGGGTGCTTTTCCCCTGTAATGCATGGCATATTTAAATTGGGACTACGGACTGAGATCCGGGAGCTTTCCCCCTGTACTACATAGCATATTTAAATTGGGACTACGGACCGAGATCCGGGAGCTTTCACCCTGTACTGCATTGCATATTTGCTGTTGAGATATATGTTGTGCTGAGCCGAGGGCTCTTCTCTATTATTTCCTTCAGTTTTCCTTTTAAATCCTGCTATCATTGCTTATTTATATTTCACTGTTTAGACTTATAAATGTCTTATCTTCAAACTCAGTAGAGCCTTAACCTGACCTCGTCACTACTTGACTGGGGTTAGGCTTGGCACTTACAGAGTACCGAATGTGGAGTACTCACGCCCTTTCCTGCGCATGTTTTCCCCATGTGCAGATCCAGGTACCGATACGCAGCATTTTTGCTAGGAGTACTACATCACTTGCTCAGGAGACCGCGAGGTAATTCTACCACGTCCGCAGAATCTCACGTGTCCCCATCTACTCTACTATAGGCATAGAAAATATACATATACACAATTTCCTTATTCCGTTGTATAGAGTTGTAGATGTATAAAGCTTGTGACTTGGTGTTCTTCCGGGTTTTGGGAAATTAAAAGTTGTACATGCCGAGCGGCTAAGTTTTATAGTATTACTTAATCTTTACTGTTTTGTTATTATTTGTCTTGTTCTTCCGCAATTTAGGCTTACCTAGTCGTAGAGACTAGGTGCCGTCACGAGACCGTTCGGAGGGTAAATTTGGGTCGTGACAAGTTGGTATCAGAGCTTCTAGATTCATAGGAGTCACAAGTCACAAGCCGATTTATTATAGTATCGCGGATTGGTGCGGATACGTCCGTATCTATCTTCGAGAGGCTATGTAACTGTTAAGAACAATCATATTCTTTGGAGTTGCTTATCGTGCTAGTTACTGTCATCAAAATTCTTAAGTTCTATTCTATTCTCGCTTACAGATGGTTCGTACTCATACCGGACGTACTGATGACCAGGCATCCGACCCCCAGCCAGAGCTGTCAGAGGCAGAGGACGAGCACGCGGTGCAGCCCGAGCAACAGCGAGAGCAGAGGCAGAGGATCCCCCAGCGGCCATAGTTGGAGGGGCACAGGAGGTCCCTACTATTACTCCAGCCCTCCAGGAGACATTGGCTTAGTTTTTGAGTGCCTTCAGTACTCTATCTCATGCGGGACTACTTCTGATAGCCCCAGCTACATCCCAGGCCAGGGAAGGGACACAGACTCCCACAACCCGTACTCTTGAGCAGAGGGTTCATATTGGGCAGGTATTAGAGTATGTTCCTATGCCCCCAGCAGCTCCAGTTCAGCATGAGACTAGGATAGCTGTTCCCGAGGCAGAGCAGCTCCAACTTGAGAGGTACAAGAAGTACCACCCACCTGAGTTCAGCGGACTAGCTTCGGATGATGCCTTAGGTTTTCTTGAGGGGTGTCATCGCATTCTCCGCACTATGGGTATTGTGGAGACGAGTGGGGTTTCTTTCACTGCTTTCCAGCTGAGGGGAGCAACTTATCAGTGGTGGCGTGCGTTTGAGCTTAGTAGTCCGAACGAGGCAGCTTCACTTACTTGGGCTTAGTTCTCAAAGATGTTCTTGCTTGAGTTTGTCCCTCAGAGCCTTAAGGACGCTTGGCGTGCAACGTTTGAGCAGCTACGCTAGGGTACCATGACTGTGTCAGAGTATGCAGTCCGTTACAGCGATTTGGCTCCATGTACAAGCTTTGGTTGTCACTGCCAGAGAGAGGGTCCGACTCTTTATTGAGGGACTCCACTCCAGTATTCGGACCAACATGGCCAGAGAACTGGAGACAGATATCTCTTATCAGCAGGCCGTGAGTATTGCCCGGAGGATTGAGATTATGTTAGCCCGGGACAGGGAGGAGAGAGAGGACAAGAGGTCTCAAGAGACTAGCCATTTTTCAGGAGCTCGTGCACCAGCAGCACGCTACGGTAGGGGTTTTGCGAGTCGCCCCGTTCATTCAGATCTTCCAGAAGCCAGTGGTATTCCAGCTCCTTCTAGACCTCAGGAGCCTTATTATGCACCACTAGTATCTCAGGTGCCTCCTGCTCGAGGTGTTATCAGCGGCCAGTCCAGCAGGCCAGTTCAGAGTCATCATCAGCCGCCACGTCCTCTGAGGGGTTGTTTTGAGTGTGGTGACCCGCGTCATGTGATCAGAGATTGCCCTAAAGCTAGGAGGGGTGCACCACCTCAAACTTATCAGGTTCCACACCTTCCACCAGGCCCTCCAGCTATTCTTCCAGGCCCAGCTGCTACCCCACCATCTCAGGCAGTTCGAGGAGGAGGTCAGGGAGGTCGAGGTCGCCCTAGAGGGGGAGTCCAAGCCAGGTACTATGCTCTTCAAGCCCGATCCGAGGCCATTGCTTCAGATTCAGTCATTACAGGTATCGCTTCCGTTTGTCATAGGGATGCGTCGGTATTATTTGACCCAGGCTCCACATATTCGTATGTGTCTTCTTATTTTGCTTCCCATATAGGGATATCTCAGGATTCTTTGAGTTCTCCCGTTTATGTTTCTACTCCTGTGTTAGATTCTCTTGTTGTGGACCACGTATATCGGTCGTGTTTGATTGTTATCAGTGGTTTTGAGACCAGGGCTAATTAATTATTACTCTGTATGGTAGATTTTGATGTTATATTGGGTATGGACTGGTTGTCTCCCTACTATGTTATTCTTGATTGTCATGCCAAGACTGTGACATTTGCTATGCCAGGATTACCGAGGTTAGAGTGGAGAGGTTACTTAGAGTACACTCCCCGCCGAGTCATCTCTTTTCTTAAGGCTCAACGGATGGTTGAAAAGGGGTGTGATGCGTATTTGGCTTATGTGAGAGATGTTAGTGCTGAGACCCCTACAGTTGAGTCTGTCTCCGTTGTTAGGGACTATCCTGATGTATTTCCAGCTGACCTTCCGGGTTTTCCGCCCGATAGAGACATTGATTTTGGCATTGACTTGTTGCCGGGCACTCAGCCCATTTCCATTCCTCTCTATCGCATGGCTCCTCCTGAATTGAAGGAGTTGAAGGAGCAGTTGTAGGAGTTGCTTGACAAAGGTTTCATCAGGCCCAGTGTATCACCTTGGGGTGCTCTGGTGTTATTTGTGAAGAAAAAAGATGGATCGATGCGTATGTGTATTGACTACCGGCAGCTGAATAAGGTGACAGTGAAGAACATGTACCCATTGCCCCGAATTGATGATTTATTTGACCAGTTACAGGGTGCTAGGGTGTTCTCCAAGATTGATCTTCATTGTGGCATAGAAGATAGACATATACACAATTTCCTTATTCCGTTGTATATAGCTATAGTTGTATAAAGCTTGTGACTTGGTGATATTCTGGTTTTTGGGAAAGTAAAAGTTGTACATGCTGAGCGGCTAAGTTTTGTAGTATCACTTCATCTTTACTGTTTTGTTATTATTTGTCTTGTTCTTCCGCAATTTAGGCTTACCTAGTCGTAGAAACTAGGTGCCGTCACGCGACCGTTCGGAGGGTAAATTCGGGTCGTGACACCAGTGCTTTCTAGATGAGAGTTGGAAGTTCTTTTGTTTGTCAGTTTACATTGTCATTGGCGTGTTGTTCTAGTATACCAAGCTTTGAGAGAGCAGGTAAGGAAGCAAGTGGCTATGTAGTGGATGGTCTGGGAGTGGATGTGGAGGTGGTTGGTGCGGAAGGAGTGTCGGGCATTGAGGGAGCAATAGGTGCTGCTAAGTCTGTCGGAGGATTTAGTGAAATATCTAGTGGGTTGTCGGCTCTTGGAACATGTACAAAGATGGATTAGCAAAGATAAAAATCATTGAAGAAAAGCAGCTAGGCTTGAATGGTTTAAAAGAACATTACCCTCATGCGCTTGAAAATATTAAAAAGAGACTTTTGTGGATCAGGTGATAGACGACCCACCCGGATCAATTGTGCTGCACTTTTGCAGTCCGCGATGCTTCTGTGATCGCAAAACCAACCGCAGAAGTTCTTTTTAGAAGTCTAGCTAGGGAACCAAAATGCGACGACTCACCCGACCGCAAACTAGCTATACGGAATACAAAGATCGTCATCCTTAGTCAAAAAGTCGTCCTACTCAACTTACAGAGTTTGTAACAGCTAAATTCAGACATTACACACCTAGTACATAGAAAAATTTCCCAACCCCTGTTCTCTACTCCTATTTTGTAGATTTAATCCCCAATACCCAGTTTACCCACAACGTCAATTTTCCCACAAACAATGATTTTTGAATCAGTTACGCACACATTGATACCCACAGCAAGGGATCGAGAAGAAGGGGGAAGGGAAATGCAAGCACATGATATTCTTCAACGTGATTAAGCAAGAGAGGGGAGGAATTTACATACCCAGATATATGAGTTGTTGAAGAACTCTTTCTGAGATACGAACTAGGTGACCTCGTTTCTTTGCACTTCCTTTTTATCTTTTTGTGATTTTGTGTTGTTAATCCGATTTTTTTGGTCTTTTTATTGTTCTTTTTTGTGTTGTGCTTGTGTGTGTGAGAGTGTGAGTGTGCGACATAAATACGGAGGGAGTTAGGGTTTAATACGTGGGAGTTCTGTGGTGGAAAAGTGCATCGCATAACACATAATTCGGTCGCATATGTGTTATGTGATGAATTAGTGATTGCTTTAGAAAAATCCACTTTGTGATTCATTCTGCGGCCGCATAAAAATTATGCGGGCCGCAGAAATAGAAATGCCACCGCATTTTTTAGGGCCAAAATTGCATTTTCTTCTGAGTGTGTCTGCGACCACTATGCGATCCGCAAGCCATTATGCGACCGCATATGTTGCTGCGTACCACAAGTCCTGTTTTCCTTCATTTTTCTACGCCCTTTCACCATGTTTCATTGTATTTTGGGTGACCTTCATTCTAACACACGTGTCAAACTTCTCAACACTACTAACTAAACCTACAAAAATTAAAATTAAACAAAAAAGTGTTACCACACGTGGGTTGCCTCTCACGAAGCGCTTGATTTAATGTTGCAGCACGACGATGTTGTACCCATGTTGGCTAATCAGGGATGGGGGTTGGTGTAGCACTATCCTTAAGTGAAATTTTTTCTACCAAGTTCCTTTCACCTGTGGTTCCGAGGTAATGCTTGACCCGTTGGCCAATTACTTTGAAAGTTCAAGTCCCGTCCTCAGACTCCAGTTCAATAGCGCCATAGAGGGGACACATTCACAACTGTGAACGGGCCAGACCATTTGGATTTGAGTTTTCCTGGAAATATCTTGAGTCTTGAGTTGAAGAGTAAGACTAAGTTACCGGATTTGAATTCCCGCTTCAAAATCTTCTTGTCATGAACAAATTTCATTATTTCCTTATACATGGCTGCACTCTCATAGGCATGAAGACAGAATTCTTCCATCACGTTGAGATGTGTCATTCTTAGGTTAGCAGCTTCGACCCAGTCAAGATTCAACTTTTTCATTGTCCACATGGCTTTGTGTTCAAGCTCCACTGGCAAGTGACACGCCTTACCCAAAACCAACCAGTATGGTGAGGTACCAATGGGAGTCTTAAATGTTGTGCGATATGCCCACAATGCATCATCTAGATTCCTTGACCAGTCAGTCCTATTTGCATTAACAATTTTTGCTAAGATGTTTTTGATCTCCCTGTTGGAAACTTCAACCTGGCCACTTGACTGAGGATGATAAGGGGTGGCCACCTTGTGCTTAACTCCATACTTGTTTAGCAGCTCGGTGAAAGCCTTGTTGCAAAAGTGAGAACTGCCATTACTAAGGATGGCCCTTGGGTTACCAAACCGCGTAAATATGTTCTTCTTCAAGAAAGCGGTTATACTCTTTACCTCATTGTTGGGCAAGGCGATTGCCTCGACCATTTTGGACATAGTCCACTGCCACCAAGATATATGTCATTCCATAAGAGCATACGAAGGGACCCATGAAGTCTATCCCCCACACATCAAAGATATCGACCTCCATTACAAAGTTCATAAGCATCTCGTGTCTTCTAGAAATTGACCGTTGTCTTTGACATTGATCACATTCCTGGACCATTTGATTTGCGTCTTGGTAGATCGATGGCCAATAGTAGCCACATTCTAGCACTTTTGTCGTAGTACGATTTCCACCATGATAGCGCCCAACTGGGGAGTCATGACATGCTTTGAGAATTTGCATTACTCATCTTCCAGAACACAACTCTGAATGATTTTGTCGGCACAAATCCGCAACAGAAAAGGTTCCTCCAAATAGTATTGCCTACACTCCCGCAAGAACTTTTTCTTTTGATAAGCTTCCAATCCGTGGGGAATAAGGTCACTAACCAAGAAGTTAGCAATGTCGGCATACTAAGGAGTGATGGTGCTAGACAATGCCAATATGTGCTCATCTGGAAAAGCATCATTAATTTCAAGATCTTCTTTTGGTCTCCCTGCCTCTTCAAGCCTAGATAGGTGATCCGCAACTTGATTTTTTGTCCATTTCCAATCCTTAACTTCAAAGTCAAACTCTTGTAACAAAATAACCCACCTAATCAATCTTGGTTTAGCATCCTTCTTCGCCATAAGATAGCAGAGAGCAGCATGATCGGTGTAAACTATCACTTTAGACCCCAATAAATAGGCCTAGAATTTTTCAAAAGCATAGACAATGGCTAGCAGTTCTTGCTCAGTCACAGTGTAATTCATTTGTGTGTCATTAAGTGTTTTGCTTTCATAGTAGACACGATGAAGCATCTTGTTATGTCGTTGACCAAGTACCATCCCAATAGATACACCACTGGCGACACACATGAGTTCAAACGAAGGAGACCAATCAGGTGTGACAATAATAGGTGTCGTGGTGAGCATTGCTTTCAATTCCTCAAAAGCTTTGACACACTTCTCATCGAATTCAAACTTTGCATCTTTTTCAAGGAGTTTGCACATGGGATTTGCAATTTTGGAGAAGTCCTATATAAAATGCCTATAAAAATCGGCGTGCCCTAAAAAGCTCTGAAAATCTTTTACCGAAGTGGGAGGAGGAATCTTGGAAATGATTTTGATCTTTGCCCGATCAACCTCTATGCGTTGATTGGAAATTTTGTGGCCCAAAACAATGCCCTCGTCCACCCTGAAATGTCACTTTTCCCAATTTAGCACAAGGTTGGTTTCCTCACATCTTTTGAGCACTTGTCTAAGGTTGTCAAGGAAATGCTCAAAGGAGTCACCAACTATAGAGAATTCATCCATAAACACCTTTAAGAAATCTTACACCATGTTCGAGAAGGTTGACATCATGCACCGTTGAAAGGTAGTCGGGGTATTGCATAGCCCAAATGGCATACGGCTAAAGACAAAGGTCACATATGGGAATGTGAATATTGTCTTCTCTTGATGTTCTAAGGCGATGTTGATTTGGTCATATCCAGAATAACCATCCAAGAAGCAATAGAATGGCCTTCCCGCTAGTCGATCAAGCATTTGATCAATAAAAGGCATAGGGAAATGGTCCTTGCAAGTAGCACTGTTGAGCTTCCGGAAGTCCATGCAAACTCTCCACCCCCTCACCGTCCTCGTTCGGATGAGTTCATTTATGTCATTTTGAATCACATTCATGCCTCCTTTCTTTGGCACACATTGCACCGGACTCACCCCAGGGCTAACGGCAATGGGGTACACTACCCCGGCATGTAACCATTTTATGATTTCTTTCATTACCACCTATTGCATGGAAGGGTTTAACCTTCTTTGATGCTCCACGCTAGGTTTTCTCTCTTGCTCCAATTGTATCTTGTGCTCACAAAATCTAGAAGGAATCCCTCGTACGTCCGCTATTGTCCACCCAATGGCCTGTTTGTGCTCCCTCAGCGTATTCAGCAATTGTTCAACCTGCACATCATTAAACAAAGAAGAAACGATAACATGTAAAGTTTTATTAGAGCCAAGAAATTTATACCTTAAGTGTGGTGGAAGTGGCTTGAGCTCAAGTTGAGGCGGCTCGATAATTGAAGGCTTAGCGGGATGAGTGACTCTATTCTCTAAGTCAAGAGAAAGTTTCTTTGGTGCATAATTTTAGGACCCAAGACCTTCTAATGCATTTACCAATTCCATGTATCCTTCCATGTCTTCACCATCAAATTTTACCAAAATAGCCGCCAATGACTCCCCTAGTCATTCTTCTTCCATATTTATCTCAATTGTGTCCTTTACCTCATCAACAATCAATGGCTTAGATGCTTTCATGTGCATGTGGCAATTTCATACCCTTACTTGCTTGAAAGGAAACCTTTTCGTCATTAACTCAGAACTTGATCTCATTTCGTTCTGAATCCATGAGTGCTCTTTTTGTAGCATAGAATGGTCTCCCCAAGATGATAGGGATTTATTTATCAACAGCACAATCAAGGATCACAAAGTCGGCAGGGGGGAGGAACTTTTCCACTTTCATAAGAACATCATCAACAATCCCCACCGGTCTCTTCATTGAACGATCGACCATTTTGAACCTCATACTTATAGTCCTCGTCATGACTAACCCAACTTTCTTGTAAATAGAAAGGGGCATTAAGTTGATGCTAGCCCCATTATAACAAAGACTCTTGCAAAATCGCGCAACCCGGTAGTGCATGGAATGGTAAAATCTCTCGGGTGTTCTTTCTTTTGAACGGTGGTTGTTGCAATGATGGAGCTAACTCGGTGAGTCACATTGACCACTTCATTCTTGGTGGTGTTCTTATTGGTGATCAAGTCCTTCAAGTACTTAGCAAAACCCGCCATCTCTTGAAATTCTTCCACAAATAGAATGTTTACCGAGAATTGTGTGAGAATGTCATAGAATTTCTCGAGTTTGCTATCATCAACCCTTCTAGAAAATATTTGAGGGAAAGGAGAGGGAGGTCTAGGAATTGGTGCTATAGATTTTGGTTTCTCTTATACCTTTTCCTTAACCTCTTCACGGTTCACTTCTTGAATTTTCACCTCCTTTGGGAGTCTTTTAGTTTCAACAACAATTGGCACCTCAACTTGTGCCTCAACCTCTTGTTTAGGATCTTCCACTTCGACAACTTGTTCATTCTCTCCTTGAAGTATTTTCCCACTTCGAGTTGTGATTGCCATACAATGAGAAGTCGAACCACTCCCATTACCTTTTGGGTTTGCTATTGGGTCACTTGGGAGTGTGCCCTTTTGCTTCTGATTTTGCTCTCTTGATAGATCTCTCATTTGCATTTCTAATTTGTATGGATGTGGTGTGAGAACCCACAAGCTCGGTCATGTTCTTCATTGAAGTGTCGGATCTTTGTTGCTTTTTCAATACTCTTTCAAGCATGTTCTCAAATTTGGACTCACTTGAAGAACTTTCCTTCCAATGCCAAGAGTTAGAGTATTTCCCCTTTGGTGGAACATAGGGGTTTGAACTCCGATTTGAATAGTTCGTGTTGTTGTTACTCCAATTACCTTTATTTGAACTACCTTGATCATTTCGCCACTATTGATGGCCTTTCCCTTGCGATTTAGACCTCCATTGATTGTGTTGCCTAGGACCTTGGTAGGGTTGTCTTTGGTAACCACCTTGAGAATTGTTGACATAATTTGCTTCCTCGTAATCCTCATTTGACAAGGGTTGCACATCTTCCACAATATTCACCTTTTTTGTTTGGCTTTCAGTAAACATCTTGGTCAACACATTGATGTTGGTAGCAAGCCCGGCAATTACTTGATATCTTTCTTGGTTCTCCTTAATAATGTTGGTCAAGGAAGAAGTGTCATATGCAATTCCAGTTGTAGTGTCTTCTGAGGGCCAAGCTTGGTTATGTTCTATCATCTTGTCAAGAATTTGTCTGACCCTTGCAAATGTTTTATCCATAAAGGATCCAGTAGCTGCATTTTTGGCTATGGATTGATTCATAGGATCCAAGCCCATGTAAAACTTCTCCAACAAGATGTTGTCCGAAAAACCATGATTCCGCAACCTCACTAGATATAGCTTGAATCGATCACATGCCTCATGTAGATGCTCTCCCTGTAGTTGCTTGAAGAAAAGAATTGTATCCCGTAGCTCAGACTTCTTGCTTTGCGGGAACCATTTAGCTAGGAAAGCTCGGACTAGTTAGGGTCAAGTGTGAATGGAATTAGTTGGTAAATTTTGGATCCATTGCTTTTCCTCTCCAATCAGTGAGTACTTGAACACCCTTAGCCTTAGGGCATCATCTGAAACGTGATTCTGCTTGTGCATTGCACACACACCCAAGAAGTTTCTAAGATGTTGTGTTGCATCATCATTGGTGGAATTTCTAAAAAAAAACCTCTGCCTTAAGCATTGGGATCAGACTATGTTCCACCTTGAAGGTGGCAGCATCAACTCTTGGAGGGACAATGGAACTTGTATCCTCAATATACTTATCTATATCCACAAAATGGCTCTCGTCTTTCGGACCTTTCCGTTCTTCAAGTATTGCCACCACAATCTGTATAAATACCATACTCGCACGCAATCCGCCTTTTACATCCATCTTCAAATCTTCTGAGCTACCTTTCAAGTTTCCCCACATTCATTCCCTTCATATGCTCGAGTACCTCACAAAGAAATCGTTTCCTCCCCCGCTCACCCGTCTAAGGATAAAACAAAGAGACCACCGAGAATCAATCAAGGGATCCCCGATGATTTCGAAACAATTTCCGACCTTACCGTCGACAAACCCCCTAGCACACCGGGTCGGCGCGAGCCCATGTCTAGGTACATCAGTATTGTATTTGAAGTACAGAGAGTAAGAACAAAATGTTGCTGGGGGGAGGCAATTCAAGTTGAAATCCCTAATGCTGAGGAGAATATAACGACTTACAAAGAGGGCTTCCTTAGTGTTTATACGTACCCATTTACCTTGGGCCCTGTCGAACCCTCGTCTCCAGAGGTGGACCCGGTGATCCTTGATTTTTTCCGTCGATATCGGGTGAAGCTTGGTCAGATCTACCCTTCGTTTTGGAGGGTAGTTTATATGCTTCGGTTCTTCTCCAATCGGATTGAGGGGATGACCCTTACCCTTGATCATTTAATAAGGTTGTACTGTCCCCGTCTCTATCGAGGAGGCGTAATCAAACTTCAACATCGGTCTGTGAAGCCTTTCTTTGTGAGCACTGATGAAGGCAGAGATCGAGGGTGGATGAGAAGGTTCGTTAGAGTAAGAACCTCCGATATCATTCCTTCTGATAGGATGCAATTCCCGGAGGAATGGAATATGGCACGTAAGTACCATCAACTATTTCCTCTTCCCCTTGCTTTTCTTCCTGAACTAACCTCTTTTGGTTATGCAGCTACTTCTTGGTATCCTGACTCTATTCAGGATCTATCGGGGTGGGTCGAACAAATGGATTTCACCTTTCCATATAATGAGTGATCTTGGCTCATCTTAACAAAGATGAGATGGCAGGCCAAGAATCCCGGTAAGTTCTCTCTCATCAAACCTCGCACGGGCTCTTTTAGAAGCAGAAGGTATGACACATCCCTCGTATGCATATCTTGGTGATACCCTGTTGATGAGGCCGCCCCATCCTGGTGAAGAGGGAACTTCAAAACCCGACAGGGCCGAGGAGAAGAGAAAAAAGGAACGGGCGGAGTCTCCTAAGGCAAAGAAACACAAGACCCGCAAGTCTAAAACCAAAGTTACGGTCCCAACTTCGGCCGCTGCTGCGAGCTCTCATGCCTCAGAAGAAGATGAAAATTAGGACGACCGTCCCCTGGCACAGAGGGAAAGGCAGAGCGTGGTCGTTTCGAAGGCTGCTGATCATCGCTGATCCAGAGATGGCCCATGCTGCCCACCCTTGCTCGGAGGGGACCTTTTGCAAAGGTTTGGGTATAGTCCCCGAACCGTTCTTAGGACATGGCATAGTCCGCTTTGATTTATAAGGGCTCAGCATTGATGTTGTGGGTCACTCTGACTTGGGCCCTTCCTTTTCCCCTGGGGAGATAAGGGATGCCCGAGGCAGGGGCACCATCGATGCTGACATATTTCGAGGGGAAGACGACATATTCAAGGATTTTTTTGATGGTTTCAAAGTGGAAACCGATCCCAATGCCTCCATCACCTTCCAGGAGGCCGAGAGACATCTGAAACAAGTGACTTTCCTGATACTCTACCCGTTGCTCCGAATTCTCGCTTCTGCTCGCTTAACCGTATTTCTTTGCATGGTAGGCCAAGAAGGTGTATGGAAAAGTCTTCTCCAATCTAAAGGACGAGCTCACTTGCCGTGAGGGGGAGCTTGACAAGTTTACCCTAGAGCTAAAAGAGTTGAAGACTTCTTTAGACTGAAAGGAAGACAACTTACATGCGCTTCGAGACAGTTTCAAAGAGCAGGTAGCGGGTCATTTGTAGGTCCGTTTTCGTGTTCCTACAAATTAGCCTTTACTAACTTAATTCATTTTCGCAAATAGAGCAAAATAATGCTCTGGTGGAGTAGCTTCGGGAAGAGGCTGAAGTCAAGGATAGAGAGACCATCGAGCTGAAAGAGCGGATTGAGGTCGTAGTCTCGGAGAGGGACTTCCTGCGAGGCGTTTTGACCTCGACCTAGGGCCTTCACTGAAATGCCCAGGAGAAGGTAGCTCTACTGACTTTGGCCAAATCCGAGGCTGATGGGCACGTTGCATCGTACAAGAAGGATGTTGTTTCTACCAATAACCAGGCCAGGAAGATTTGAAAAAGCTACGCAAAAGCTGACCCGGGCCGTCGAACATGCTCGTTCCCAAGCCAGGAGGCAGGCGCTCGAAGAGGTGATTGCCAAGGGTGCTGATTTCTATGCTGAAGTTGAAGAAGTCGGATCTTTGGAAGAAGAGTCGACACCTGTATCCTCATCGGATTGAAGTTCTGATAGTGACTCCGTGAACACCTCGGCCGACGGCGAGGGCGAGGAATAGACCTGCTTTGTTATTTTTGCTTTCTTTTTTCCTTTTGTGCATCAGCTCCTCGGAGCGGCGTTGTAAAGACACAACTTTGTAAATATGTTTTTGTGAATATAAAGGTTTTCCTTCTCTCGTCTGATCTTTGTTTTTCTTCCAAAGATATTCTCTTTGGTTTCGACGTCGACCTCTCAGAGCCCGTTCTCAGGATAGCATAGCCCTCGAGATCAGGTACTGTCTTGGGTTGGATCAGCGTAGGTGGTTCCTCAGAGCCTATGATTATGACAACGGGGATCCCTGAGTTCGAGTATCGCTTCGAGGCCGGATCCATAGGGAAGCCTCAGTTCTTTGTAAGCATGATTCATGAAATGACCGAGATAACCTTGCCGGTGCATTTCCCGAAAAGGAAAAAAGGGTGTAAATGAGTTGGTTTGAATTTATTGGACTCTAGGTTAGGTGAACAGTTGTTTCTTCCTCTAAATATACGCGTTCTTGCCCTTCATTTTGAGACTTTGATGTTCAGAACGACTGTCTCTCCATAGAATTACTCTATCATTTAGTCCTCCGCCATTTTAGTTTAATATTCTCGCTTCAGCTTTTACATCCTTTTTCCCGCCTTGTCACAGCTATGGCTGCAGCGTCTGAATCTGTTGTCCAGTGAAAGGAAAGATCTGCCTCCGTTTCCCGCTCGGTCGGTGGTACACCATCGGTTCCTGTGGAGCTAATTACGGAACGTTTTGCCTCGAAGGGTGGTTCTATGTTAGGGAGATCTTGTAATACTCAGGGCCATCGGGGCAGCTCTTCGAGACCGATACCGTCGAAAGGAAGGGAACACCTCGAGGCGATGAGGAGAGAGACGGCGTATGGGGAGGAAACGTGGTACTGCATGTCCCTTCCTTGGGGGAGGACATTACAGCTCACGTGAAGGGTTTCTGAACGTGTACATATTCCCCTTCACATTGGGACCCCTTGACAGAGTCATTCTCGTGTTCTGTCAGAGGTACCGGGTCACCCTGGCGCAAGTTCATCGGTCATTCTGGAGGATCGTACTGATGATAAGGTTGTTTGTGGAAAAGGCCAGGCTCGAGTTTACCCTTGATCACCTCATCAGGTTGTATCGTCCTCTACATTGTAGAGGCCTGGTTACCTTGCATCGTAGGAGCTCCCGATCCTCTGTTTCCAGGGGCGAGGAAAATGAAGTTCGAGGATGGATGAGCCAATTTGTTCGAGTGCGGACCACCGAAATCATCCCCGCGGAATACTTGTCGTTCCCTGAGAAATGGATTCTTACGCGTAGGTGGAACACTCTCGTTATTATCGTGTTGATTTTAAATGAAGGTTGACTCCGCACTAAATACTTTTCTCCTTTTTCTCAGTGACCTCGTGGTCACCGCGTGAAATCCCTGACTTGGCGAATTGGACTCGGAAGCTAATGGATTGCTTGACTTATGATAGGCGTAAGTGGCGTGATCTGTCGAAAGGAAAGTGGGAGGTCAAGCCCCCAAGTGAGTGTTGTTGAGCTCTTTTTCTCAAGGATTAACCGTCTCCCTTATCGACTTTCCTTTTGCAGGTGTCGGGGTGCTTCCGAGTGTGAGACCGGGTTCTCTCAAAGAGAAAAGGGAGTCGTCTGCCTCAGGGTTAAGGAATTGCAACAAATGAAAAGGGCCTTTGAGGGTGAGGAAGCTCGCTGTGAGGCAAGACCTTCTCAAAGATATAAAGGTGATGAGGAGGTTCCTCTTTTGCCGTCATCTGGTCGTTTCCCCGAGAGCACTTTGGGGGAGAAAGATCCTTCTCTACTGCTAGTTTCTTCCGTCGAAGGCACTTTGAAAGAGGTTCAGGGTCAAGGCCCGCCTAATAGGGCTGAGGCTTCTAATGACCGCTTTCCCTCATCGGGTGCTCCAAAGGAGAGGTTCAGACCCGGAGAGGCTCGCTCGCCCTTTGAGGGCGCACAACAATTCTGCTTTGCGGTAAGATTCGGTGACTCTTCAATCTTCCAACTTCTTACTTTCATTTTTGATTAATTCTTTCCTTTCACACGTCTTTGATAAGTTCAAGTTTGAATTGCGGAAAAATTCAGGCGGGGAGAGATCCCTCAAGCTCCTTTGTGACAAACAAGCAATAGAATTGACACACCTTCGGTACGAGGTGAGTCAGAGATGCGACTACGAAGTTTGCCTCGAGGAACATATAATTCCTTCTTTGATGATGCACATGTTGCTTCTCTCATTTTCAGGGATTAATGTTCTGGTGTTGCAGCTGCAGAGAAAGATGAAAGACCTGGAAAGCCTTTGGGGTAGAGTTGGCCAAGCCGAACGTGAGTGCAATGAGATTAAAGCTCAGAATGACGTCTATGTTGCGACCAATAAGAATGCTTTGGCTAAAGCTTCTGCCCTTAAAGTGCACCTTCAGAATGTTCTATAAGATAACTTAGTGCTAATAAGTCGGGTCGAAAGGCTCGAAGCCAATCTTCTGCGGATGAAAGCCGAAGCTATCGATGCCCGGGCCGAAGCTGAAGAGGCTCGAACGAAGGCTGATAAGAAAGTGGCTATTTACTTGAGCGACGATGCCGATGCTCGGGCTGAGCTGAGGGAAGCCTTTGATAGTTAGAGGAGAAGTAAGGAATACACTCGGTGCAAATCTCGGAGGAATACTCTCGAGGAGATACACGCTCGTGGCTTCGACCTTTTTGATGAAATAAAGTAGGCTAAAGCGGACGAGATTGATGCCTAGTTCTTCCTTTCTCCTGGTGTTGATATCGATGTTCGAGGGTCCTTGAGGAAGCTGGTCCCGAGGGCAGGCTTGGTTTTCCCTTTTTTCCTGTGAATCTCTTGGCGGGAAAGCTGTAAATGTATTAGTGCGTATATATGAAAATACTTTCAATCATTTCGGTTTGCTTGTGTTTGTTTTTCTTGTCTTCCCAAATTTTGTTGCTTGCCAACGGTCGACCAAACGAACCGGGTTTTCTGGTTTGCCGCTTAAGCTCTCAATCATGGGGTCAGTGCGACCTTTAATCGGCCCGTAGGCCCCTTGACGCTGGCCCGTAGGCTCCAATGTGTTTGCCCTTAGGCATTTTTAGTTGACCATTTCAGGCTCGAACTCCACGACCCTTTATGTTTTGCATTAGCCCGGAAGCTCTTCAAGATGGCTTCAAGGCTCTTACGCGTTTTAAGTTAATCATTTCGGTCTCAGTCCTGGATTCGGGTTACGGGTTGAGGTCATCGACCCTTAGGTTTCTCTTGAGTTGAGTTGAAACAATCTTTAGCATGGCTATGTTTTCCGTCGCTAAAAGATTTATTTCAAGTTTTTGTATTCGCCTGACTCTTCGATGGCCCAAAAGAACCTCGATTATGAGTCGTTATGTGATGATGAACAAGCACCTCGGAAGGTTTTTCCCTACGAGCCGACATGACAATGTTCGAAGACCATTCTTACGATTTAAAGATTTATTTGAAGTTTTTATATTCGCCTAACTCTTCGACGACCCAAAAGAACCTCAATTATGAGTCGTTATGTGACGATGAACGGGCACCTCGGAAGGTTTTGCCTTATGAGCCGACATGACAATGTTCGAAGCCCTTTCTTCCGAGCCAACATGAAAATATTCGAAGCTCTTTCTTACTAGCCGACATGAAAATGTTCGAAACTCTTTCTTGCGAGCCGACATGAAGATGTTTGAAGCTCTTTTTTCTTACCCCGAAGGAAGCATGATTTTAACCGGTTCTTTTCGTTATAATTTTGCGTTAATTTGGACGTAGCCTATCGACCAAAGTCGCTCTCGTTTGGATGTAACCTTTAATCCAGAGTATCGTATCCTCGGCATCTATATTCGAGGGTAAGCCTTTTTAGGGGTCTTACAAGTTCGACTATATAGCCTTGGCTTTGAATTCGGGATTGTGTTCTTTGCGAGGTTGTTTTATCTGGACATGCCCTACTTCAGGTCTTATAGTTTCGATCGCGCCCGTGGTTACCCGCTTGGGATCTTACTTCCTCGAATTTTGATAACTTGATGACAGTCCTCGAGATTACCTTGGGGGCTTCCTCTAGTGAAAATGGCAACTTCTTTGAATTGCAGAGTGTTTTGATGGAAACAATAGGCTTTTGATTGTTTGGTACAAGTATACACGTTTTCACCGTCGAGGGTTCAACCCTTCTATGCGGACACATATCATTCGACTGTTTCTCCCGATATACAGTTTTCCTACTGGAACCCTCTTCGCTTACTTTTACTCGTTCGGGGAGGAGACCTCCCAGCGCGATGCCCCCCACTATTTGAGGTTGATTGGAGTGGAGCCTCGAATACTTGTTAAGCTTTCCCCAGGTAGCACATAGATGTTTCCTCGTTAAAAATCTCGTCGGCAAAACCCTTTCCGGGGCAAAATCCGATCAAAGGAAAAGAGTGCAGCGCATGCTTTAAAACCTAAGGTCCTCGAGCTGGAAGACACTTCGATTCCCCTTGCTCGACATCTACATATAAGTTAGTATGAAATATGAATAAATAGGGGGGGATAACCATACTTCGGCAATAGTGGCGTTCTAGTTTTGGTTGTGCGTTACCTTCGTTTTCCCGCTCCAAGGACGTAGTACGGTCCTCTACTCACGAGTTCAGATGCGGCCAGGGATGCAGCTTGTTACGGCTATTTGATAGTTTGTTTGTCCCTTGGTACCTTCTACGTGGACAGCGTCGTCTCCAGTATCACGTTTTGTACCGCAAACATTTCTTTCGCGGGGTGCTGCTCCCCATATACCATTTTTATTCCTTCCTTTGATGGAAATTTCATCATTTGATAGAGGGTCGACGGTACTACTCTCATGCAGTGTATCCACGGCCTTTCGAGCAGGGCGTTGTATCTCATGTCCCCGTCGATGACATGAAATTTGGTGTTTTGGATCGTGCCGGCCTTGTTGATTGGGAGGGTAATTTCTCCTTTTGTTGTATCACTTGCCACGTTGAATCCATTTAGAACTCGAGAAACAGGCACGATCTGTTCGAGCAACCCGAGCTGCTCTACTACCCTTGACCTGATTATGTTGGCCGAGCTACCTGGATCTACAAGTACACGTTTAATTTGAAATGTATTTACAAGAAAAAAGATTACCATAGCTTCGTTGTGAGGTTGGGACAAGGTCTCTATGTACTCGTCACTGAACGTGAGGGCGTCCTCGGGTATGTAATCCCGGGTTCGCTTTTCCCCAGTGATGGATATCTTCGTTCGCCTGAGGACTGGTTTCTGCGGGATGTCGATTCCTCCCCTGATCATGTGGATGACGTGTTGTGACTCCCCAATCTCGTTCTTCCTATTCATTTCTCTTTACCGAATTTGAGTTTTAGCTCGGTCACTGAGGAACTCCCGGATATGCCCTTTATTGATTAACCGGGCTACTTCTTCCTGAAGTTGCCTGCAGTCTTCGGTCCTATGACCGTGTGTGTTGTGGAATTCGCGCACCAGGATATGATTTCTTTGCGATGGATCTGACAATACGGGTTTCGGCCACCTAGTGTCCTTGATTTTACCGATAGCTGACACGATGTCTGAAGCGTCGACGTTGAAGTTGTATTCTGATAACTGGGGTGCCTCCGCTGGTCCTGTGAATCGATCGAATATGACTCGGCTTACGAGTCCCCGAGGGTTATGGCCTCGGTCTGTCCTTCTATCGATTCGGGGTATATTACGTCTGGGAACGTTTCTTCGATCCTCGACGTATAGTTGGTACCTTTCCTTTCTTGGTCTTGGTTCTTTTGCCAAGATCCTGCTGGGATATACTGAGCTCGAGGGGCCCCTAACTGGTCATCCTCGACCCTAATCTTCGACTGATATCGGTTGTGAACATCCGCCCAGGTGACAGCGAGATATTCAACAAAGTTCTGCTTCAGTTGTCTTGAGGCCACCGAGCTCCATTCATTCAAGCCTTTTGTGAAGGCATGTACTGCCCAATCGTCAGAGACCGGAGGTAATTCCATTCGTTCCATTTGGAAGCGAGATACGAATTCCCCCAGCATCTCGCTTTCTCTCTGCTTGAGTTTGAAGACGTCGGACTTCTTGGTAGCAACTTTGATGGCTCCACAGTGCGCCTTTATGAAAGAGTCAGTCATCATGGCAAAAGAGTCTATAGAATTAGGGGTAAGATTGTGGTACCACATCATGGCCCCATTCGACAGTGTTTCTCCTAACCTTTTTAACTTCGATCTCATCCTCCTTTAAGTCATTTCCCTTCACAACACAAGTGTAGGCAGTGATGTGTTTGTTGGGGTCCGAGGTCCCTTTGTATTTTGGAAGGTCGGGCATTCGAAAAATTTTCGGGATAGGCTTTGGGACCGCACTAGACGGGAAAGGTCTTTGCACGAATTCTTCAAATCCACTCCCTTCAAGACAGGGGGTGCACGTGGAATTTGATCGACCCTCGTGTTGTAGGTCTCCCATCTTTTTGCCGTTTGCTTCTATTCTCTTTTCTCCCGATTCAATTCTCTTGGCGAGGTCCTCAAGCATTTTCATGATGGCGGGGTCGACTGCTAACCCGTTGTTGCTCGACCTCTCCGAAAGTTGTTCGACTCAAGGAGCCGCCTCCGGTGCTGCTGTACTCGGAGTTTTCTTATGGCTTTGTAGTTGAGAAATTTTTAGTTGTTGTGCCTGCAACATTTCAAAAATAACGTGAGGACTTACCTGTCTTTCTTCTCGAACTGGGGTGTTCTGGACCTCCCGTTCTTCTTGGAGACGGGTATCTCCGTCATTGCAGGAACTGACATCGGTGTGCTGGGCGTTGCAAGAGCCCACATCCACTGGGTTCAGGTTTGGCACACCCTCAGGGTTCTGTGGTGGTGCACCAGCACCTATAGCAGCTGCATCGTTTTCTCTGCAGTCTTCAGCACCGTTGTTTTCGCGCGCGTTTACTGAGTTAGACATTCTGACCTGAAATCAAAGATTCTCCGACAAAAAAAAGTGTGAAAGACAACCTGTATTTTTTAGTGAACCAGCACTAAAACAATCACTATTATTTTTAGCCTCACGGTGGGCGCCAAACTGTTTACCTTAAAAATAGTAATTACAATTATATTTGATTGTGTGGTTCTAAAAATATGCGATCTATTTTAATGTTAGCTGTTAAGCAGTTGATGCTAAATGTGATTGAAACAGATAGAGTAAAGACAGTGTGAAATCGAAGATAAGCAAACCAGGATGCCTCGAATCGGACGTTCGATGTTGGCCTCGGGGGTCCTTGAGATCGAGGTTTGGGGCTACCGTCGGACGGTCGATGAAGCTATAACAGCTTTATAGGCTTCAGGGTATGTTATTTATGACCAATAATGATCTATAAATGAAGAACAATTAATGGAAAGCAATAAATGTAAGTAAATGAGCTAACAAAGAGAAATAGGGAATGTTTGAGTAATGAAGCAGAGAATGTTCTTGTTCCTTGTATTGAATATATTGTCCCTCAGAAATAATAAGGGTCCCCTTTATATAGGAGGGGAAATTTCAACATAGTACACTGTCATTTATTACAAAGATTTGCAAATGATACAGCTATATAATGTATGAGTACGGATTTGTACTTTGTCGCAGACTCAGTCACTTCAGCCTTCGTGCCACTTGCTTTCGTTAGTTTCAGACCCGCCTTTCCACGAAGTCGAACATAGGGGACGCTCGAGGTTAGACCTCGAATCGCACCTCGAGCCCTATACGGATAAGCTATTAAATACCATGACAAGTGCAAAAATTGGTCTTTCCGATTTTAACCATGCACAATATTCAATGGTAAACACCCATTAATACTACACCCATTTAGGGACCACAACATTAGTATTTAAAATTAGCTACTCATACTAGAATCCAAGAACAAAGAAATAAATAAAGTCATAAAGCTTACAAAGATACAAGATTTTGTCTTCAAAAGAATCCAAATAATGGTATATTCAATGCTTTCAATGTAGCCTCTTTTTTAGACAAGATCCCCCACAAAAGCTGTAGTAAATCTATTTATAATGGGCTAAAAGTTTAGGTCAAATTTAGACAAAAATACCCATGCAGATCACATATGCAATCGCAGAATGGGTCGCAGATCACGTATGTGGCCCGCAAAAATGCAAAGTCACCGCATAATTGCACGCCCAGTTGTCCATCGCAGATCCATTATACGGTCTGCATATTGATTATGCGATCGTAGAATACGTCACAAAAGTGCTCTCGCAAAATCTTTTCTTGCACCTATGCGGTCATTATGCGGTCCACATAAGCGTTATGTGAACACATAATATAGACCACATATTTCTCTCTTCAAAAACTAGAACACCTGCTTCAGTTTGCGGTTGGTTTGCGGCCCGCACATAACTTCGACGGTCATGGTCCTTTCGCATTTATTCCTTTCAATGGGGTTTTGTCATCTTTACCGTGTTCTTGGTTCTTCAAGTCTGGTACACAGCGAAACACCAAAACTTCATAAGAAATAACTAAAAATGCTTTAAAAGACGAGCGGTCTATGTAATTTGTATCAAAAGTGATGAATGCACATCACTCCTCTTCTATTTAACCGAGTGAAACTTTGGGTCCAGGACTTCAGGATTATCTTGTGAGTGGTTATCTCCAACAGTATCTCTCTCATATCGAGGTGGAACCAAGCGAAAAAATCTTTGTTAGCTACAAAAAATTGAATGAGTTTTTCCTTGAGCTCGGAGCCTAGCCTCGTGCCCAGGTATACCTTTCGATCGGGCAAGCGTTCTCGCAATATGACTTGTTCCAACTCCTCGACACTTGATTTAGTGGCGTCAGAATCATTGGGGGCCATTAAAGATCTAGGAACCCCATAATCATCATCCTCGACTTCCTTTTGTTTGTCTGAATCTGTCGAAGATGGTATTAGTGATTTCTATTTAGCCCCATGTTTTACCTTCTGGTTTGGGCTTTTTGATGTTGAAACTGCAAATGCCAATATCACCTCCTCGACCGCGAACATTTCCTTTGTAGCTGGTTGTTCACCGTAGACTGTTTTGACTTCATCGAGTGTTGGGAATTTCAGTGCTTGGTGTAGTGTTGAGGGCACTGCCCTCATGTTATGGATCCATGGCCTCCCGAATAAAGAGTTATACCTCATGTCCCCTTCGATCACATAAAATTTTGATCTCATGGATAGTCCTGGCGGTGTTTAGGGATAACATTATTTTACCCTTAGTGGTCTCACATGCCATGTTGAATCCGTTCAGAACTCGAACTGTAGACACGATTTTGTCACGACCCAAACTGGAGGATCATGACTAGCACCCGGGCCATACTTGCCGAGCACCAACGTACATTTTATCTAACCTTCTTATTATCTTTAAGGGCCGACGACATCAATATAAGTGGTAGATATGGATCATGAACATACATCACATGGGATGACAAGATTGCTAAGAAACTACATAAA
>ML276850.1:6582-17908 GCA_005239495.1 Nicotiana undulata
CATACATTTTATCTTTTAGTTTTCCCAAATTTTCCTCTAACATGACATGAGAGTGATCAACATTCTTTTTACTAGATCCTAATCTCAGTTTTAAGTTCTCAGATTTTAGTTCTAGAATCTCAGTCTCAAGTGGATGAACCTGGTTCAACAAGACAGAGTTTTGCTTTTCAGATTCACTGACTCTGATGTCCAGGTTCATGCACTTTGCTTTTAGCATTGCACATTCTTTAGAGAGTTGATCCTTCTCTTTGGTTGTTTCCTCAGAATCATCTATGAAATCAAGTAGCAACTCAGAGAGTTTTTCCTTAGATAGGAACTTTATTTTGTTTTTAAGATGGGAGATACTTACCTCTGGTTCTTCATGTGATTCCTCATCAGATTCTCCAATTGCCATGAGCGCCTGATCTTCAGTCTCCCCATCTTCTGATTCCTCATCTGAACTTTCCCCCCAAGAAGCAACCATAACCTTAGTTGTGGTTTTCTTGGGTTGGACCAGTTCCTTCTTTCATATCTCTCCTTTTTCCATTCTACTTCCCACTGAGGACAGTTTTTGATGATATGGTCAGTCTTACCACATTTGTAGCATCCCTTGTTGGTTGGCCTTTCTGGAGATTTTGCTTTGTTGTAGTTTCCTCCTCTAGAGATGCCCTTCTTCCTCATAAGAAAGCTTCTAAATTCTTTGGTAATCATGTCCATCTCATCTTCCTCTAGATATGCTCCCTCAGTGATTCTCAGTGCTAGAATCCTCTCCTTCTTTGGACCATCCATCTTCATTGTTTGCCTTCTGAGTTCATAGGCAGTGAGGTTTCCAATCAGCTCATCAAATCTCAGGGCTGCCATATTTTTGGATTCCTGGATAGCAGTGATTTTGCTTTCCCAGGAAATTGGCAAGAACCTTGTCAGGATCTTCTCAACCCTGTCCTCTTCAAGAATGACTCTTCCAAGAGACTTTAGTTCATTAGTCAAGGTTGTGAACCTTGTGTACATCTCTTGGATAGTCTCTCCTTCTTTCATAGTGAATTTTTCATACTGAGAGTATATTAGAGTACTTCTTGACCTTTTTACCTGAGGTGTTCCTTCATGGGCTACTTGCAAGGTATCCCAGATCTCTTTGGCAGTGGTGCAGCTTTGGATTCTACTATACTCATCTGGACCTAGTCCACACATTAGCCACTTTTTGGCCTTTGCATTCTTCTCCCATTTCTTCAAATCCTCAACAGTGCAGTCAGCTCTAGTTTTTGGTACATCTACACCCTCAACAGTACTCTTCATGGTAGCTAGAGGACCATCAGTGACTATGTCCCAGAGTTCATAGTCTTCTCCAATCTGGTGGTCCTTCATCTTGTTCTCCACCAGGAGTAATACTGGCCGTTGAAGAGTGGTGGCCTTGCAGTTGATTGACCCTCCCAGTTTCCAGGTGGTGCACTCATTTTGATATTTTCCAAGATGTTAACCTTTTCAAGGATAACCCTCTCTGATACCAATTGATGTTTTACACTTCAATAACACACAAGAAGGGGGGTTGATTTGTGTGGTGTCTAATTTTTCGAGTGTTGTCTTAGTAGAAGAACCTGGTTCTTCTTGGTGTTCCAACTTCTACTGTTGCGGAATAATAAATGTAGTAAAGTAAAAACACAGAGATTTTTACGTGGAAAACACCTGGCTCAAAAGGTGAAAAAACCACGACCTACTCCTCAGTAGGATTTGCTCAAACTCTTCACTAAAACTCTGAGCCAAAACAGTACTTACAAAATAAACTCTTTTGTAATCCTAGGACTAACTCTAATCCCTTCGTTGTAACTAGGCTCTAGCTAATTTCTACAAGCTTCAAGTTAACTCTAACTTGAACAATGTGTACCTATTACAATTGCTTCTATGAAAGCTGAAAAGATATAATATTAAATCATCTACTACAACCAACTAGACTCAGTAAACAAACAGATGGAACTGGTTCTTCTAGCTAGTATGTAGCCTTTGTATCACACAGTAATTCTGCTCACAAAATCTCTGGGAATTTTGCTTTCAGATCTTGATTCTTTTCTGCCTTTTGTGCAATCGAAATTCAAGCAGGAATACTTCAATTATTTATAGAGTCATTCGTTCAGTTCTGGTACAACTCTTCCTGGGTGAAAGAGTTCGTATTAAACTCAACTTTCTTCCTTTGTTACTTTCCTTGATGATTTAAACTTCATCTTCTTATCAATTTGCAACCTTTTCACATTAGGTGGCAATCTCTTGGTTAATTGATATTTCACAAACACATTTATCTCCTATGCATATACAGTTCATATGACAACTCGTCAAGTCAAGTATGTGTGCTCTGATGGACCTGGTTCAACTGGTCAGACATTTGTCAATCTTCAAAACTATGCAGTGACTTGGGTCAACAGATAGACACGGGTTACTACTCAGAGAATATCCCAATAGGAGCAACCACGAAAATAGAGTGCAAAACATGAAACTCACTCATAAGTAAAGAAACAAATAAGGGAAACTTGTCCCGACCAACAGAACTATAGTGAAATACAAATGGTGCACCTCTGCAACAGATCAAAATATGCATGTATGGTAACATCTGACCCAACGGCCTCCAGCCCACCATATGAAATACATCAACGGGTCGGGCCTCCCCCTCTTGAGCGCCCTCTACTCACCTGAATACCCCGCTGTGACACACTTGTCTGGATCCTGGAATAACCTCTCACTCTGTGACTGGTATCTCCATACTCAAAACAACCTCTCTGCTGACGTGGCTGTGGAAACTGTACAATACGAGTACTTTGAGACCCATGGGTACCTAAAACCCCATGCACATCTGGTAATGCAAACTGAACTGGATGACCCACAAAACCTCTAATGTGTCGTACCTTGCCTCCAAAATAAGGACCAGTAGATTTTCTCTGGTCCACGAGGCTTCCTCACCTCCCTGAACTCTCTCTCCTAATCTCGTCTGTCCTCTCGCTCTCGGTCCCACATGCTCTCTAACCGGCGAGCGATCCTTACTACCTGCTAAAACGAGGCATCTGACTCTAACTCTCGAGTCTTGCTGAACTGAATATCATGCCTGGGTCCCTCAATGAATCTACGGACTCACCCCCTAACTGAAGCAACCAAGTAAGGTGCATATCTGGCCAACTCACTGAATCCGACATAGTGCTCCAACACTAACATAGGGCCCTGACGCAACTGCTCAAACTCCGCGCGCCATGCATCTCGGAGGGACTGGAGTGCAAACTCCCTCAAAAACATCTCTGAAACATGAATCATGCAAGTGAAGTTGACTCGGCCGGGCTACTCCAACTCATATTCCCTCCACCACTGACAAACCACTCCTCTGAGCTGAGACGTGACAAAAGCAACCCCGCTCATCTCCACAATACCCGTAGTACGAAGAATGTAGTGATACTCTTCCAGGAAATCGTGGGCATCAACTATCACCAATCTACTGAAAGATAGGAGGGTGGTACTTCTTGTACCTCTCAAGTCTAAGTGGTCTTTCCTCAGATGCCAATGCCCTAACCACGGGCTGAACTAGGACCACAAGTTGTGTTACCCTGAAACTGCAACCAGACCAACACGATCTCGCTGCTTTGGAGTGCAGGCGGCGGGAGTCTGAACTCATTCCCTGATCTGTAGAGTAGCTGGTACACCTGGAATCAATCTCGCATGAGTCAATGTACCAATCATACTCAAAAAGCTGCGTCTAGGTCTCCTGAAGTCCAGGCGTAACAACAAGCGTCTCCGGCAACTGTTCCCTAATCGAAACTACTAGCGGATCCTCAACGGTTGCTCTGGTAGGTGTCCTAGATGCGGCTTGTGCTCCTCGTCGGCTTCTGCCTCTGACCCTTACGACATCTATCTCGGAGGTAACATCATCAGGAAAACGCAGCTCGTGTCCTCACCATCAGGAAATCTCTATGCGTTACATATCATCCCAAAATCCGGTAAGTACAAGTCATAAGCTTTAAATAATTTACACAAAAATCTCTAATTACCACTGTTCGGAATAAATACAATAGTGTATGAACAAAAATATAAGAAGGTGACTCTGAAACCGCGAACGCTGAAGCGATTTTACCTTGAGTCTCCACAATAGCAACCGCGCTGCTAATATCCAATTAACCAGCTATGCAAAACCTGGAATCTGCATAAAATGCGCAGAAGAGTAGTATGAGCACACCACAACGATGCCCAGTAAGTATCAAGACTAACCTCGGTGAAGTAGTGACGAGAACTAGTCAAGACACTCACTGGCCTAATAAAATAAACGGCTTAAATATAGAAAATGACAGAATATGACATCTATCTAATGACTACACAATACAGTACGTAACAGAATATCTACAATGCAAAAGGAAATATCGGAAACAACGACGGAACAATATAACAATACACAGAAGGATAGACGGAAATACAAGACAAAATCGGAATCCACAACACAATAAAAAACACTAGTAACTCAGCACTGCATTAGTTTTTCCCCATCAGACCTTAGCCAACAGACCCTCTTAATTTGTCAGATCTTCGACTGTAACCTTTCAATCGCAAGTTTATATTGAAAGCTTTAAGAACATAATCATTTCAGTTGCAAGATTTCCTTTGATATATATTTCCTACAAAGATATATAAATATACTTTACAGAACGAAATTCTCAAACGTAATTCCTTTCAATAAAAGCTTTTCAAATGTACCTTTCCAATAAATATTTTTCAAACATAGTTTCATTCAAGATAGATGTTTTACAAACAAGCCGTTGGAAATAATAGCCTTGCAGACATAGTTTTCCTTCATAGTAAATGCCTTTAAACTTTACTTTTCAATAATTGTCTTCCAAACATAGTTTTCTTCAATATAAAACAATCGGGATTTCGTCCCGTGGTTCATGATTAGTCATGCAGTGTAGGGGGAATCTCCCGGAATACGTCTGTAGTCCCAAAATAAAGATGCAGTGCTGGGGGATCTCTCGGAATACATCCGTAGTCTCAAAGTAAATATGCAATACATGGGGAAAGCTCTCAGAATACGTCTGTAGTCCCAATTTAAATATGCATTGCAGTACAGGGGGAAGCTCCCGGAATACGTCTGTAGTCCCAATTTAAATATGCAATGCAGTACAGGGGAAAAGCTCCCGGCATACGTTCGTAGTCCCAATTTAAAGATGCAATGCAGCCAATGGAGAAAAAAACTAGAACACGACAGAAACAACGTACATTTCCACAACAAGCACAAAAGCAACAAAAGACAGAAATGCAAAGTGCGACGAGCAAATCAATACAAGAACTTAAATCACAAGGATGGTAAAACTCACTCATAAGAAATAGCCACTGAAAGGATGCCAAGCACAAAGAGAAACAGTTTAACGAGGGGGAAACAAAGCAAATATAGCAATGATTCTCAATATTCAAGTTCACAACAAGAAGAAACCAAAGCATCCCGGCAAGGGAAAATAACTATAACCAATCTCGCTTAAAAAATTAGCTTCACGGAATAAAAATCAGCTTGAACAATGCTCAGTAATAGGCCACACCAAGGAGATACCATCAACACGGATGATTATCAAACTAAACCTAAGTAGCACTCAAGGGAAAATCATACAAATCATAGTATACGACTCACGGGCATGCTTGACACCAACATATAGATATTTCAATTACGACAAAACAATTATAAGGCGAGATTATACTAATTCTAGTTAAGTAGGCGTTTATGAAGGAAAATATAGCATGATGACAGAAGAGGTAAATTCTTCAGTTAAGTCAATTAAGGTCAAATAAGCAACAAGGAAAAATTAAGCAAGTAACTTCTAATATAAGCAAGAAGAAATGAACTAGCGACCAGGAACTCAGATATAACAATTTCAACTTTATACACAAGAAATATAAGGACCTAAGAATCCTAAAAGGCCAAATTTATACAATCAAGTTCGAGTACGCACTCGTCAACTTGCGTGCGCGGGATACAATAAACATAGAAGACTCAAATCTTAAAGGGTAGTTCCCCCACACAAGTCTAGTCAAGATACTTACCTCAAAGACGACATCCTGGTACTCAAAATGGACTTCTTAGGTGAAAAGGCCTTCGGACGGCTCAAAATCAACTAAAAAAACTTCAAAACACACATAAATCATATAAGGAACTATTTCGATTAATAAAGTCAATCTTTACAAAAGTATAAAAATTGACCCAAAAGTTGACCCCTGGGCCCGCAAATCGGAACCCGGCAAAGTTTTCAAAAGACGATTACCCATTCCATTACGAGTTCAACCATACAAAATTTATCAAATTCCGATATCATTTGGTCCCTCAAATCATGATTTTTCAATTTAGAAATTTTCTTTCAAAACCCACATTTTCCTCAACTCAAAACACAAATTAAATGATAAATACAAGGACTAATTCATGCAATATATTTAATTCTAGTTGAAGGACACTTACTCATTCGATTTGTGTGAAAACCCCTCAAAGAATCGCCAAGAATCAAGCTCTAGAAGTCAAAATATGATAAACTGGCTTAACCCTCGATTTTGAAGATATACACTGTCTGCCCAAATTTAAAGCATCGCGATTGCGAGAAATTACATGCAATCGCATGGAGGAAAATATTCACTGGCCAAAAATGTGCAATGCGATCGCGTAAGGACCGATGCGAACGCATAGAAGGAAAATATTTACTGACCAAAAAATGTGCTATTCGATCGCGTAAGGATTGATGCGATCGCATAGAAGGAAAATTTTTACTGACAAAAAAATGTGTTATGCGATCGCGTAAGGACTGCTGCGATCGCATAGAAGGAAAATGTTTACTGACCAAAAATGTGTTATGCGATTGCGTATGGAATGATGCAATCGCGAAGGGTAAAAATTGGGAAGGTCATAGAACAATATGCGATGCATCTATGCCTATGCGATAGCATGGAAGAAAACCCAGAAGACAGAATCAGCAGTGCTGAATAGAAGAAAATTGACCCGAAACCCATACGAAAAACACCTGAGACCCTCGGGACCCCGTCTAATCACACAACCAAATCATATAGCCTAACACGGACTAGCTCGAGGTTTCAAATCACATAAAACAACACCAAAACGACGAATCAAATCAAAAATCAAGCTTATAAATTTTCAAATCTTCAAATATCAAAACTCATGCCGAAACCTACCAATTCAACCCGGAATGACGCCAAATTTTGCAGACAAGACATAAATAACACAACAGACCTAGATCTACTCTTGAAATTCCATTCCGAGCCTGATATCAAAATTTCAGCTATCGGCTGAAATCGCCGAAATTCCAACTTTCGCCGAATTACCTCAAATTACTCTACCGGACGCGCGCCTAAGTCCAAAATCACCATACGAAGCTGTTGAAATTAAACAAAACTCATTTTGAGTCCGTTTACACGAAAGTCAAACCTCCAGTAAACTTCCATCACTTAAGCTTCAGAAATTGAAAGTTTCCTTCCAATTCGACTCCGGATTATCCGGTATCTGAATCCAACGCACACAGGTCGATATACACAATGTGAAGCTGTTTATGACCTTACGCCACTGAACGGAGCTTAAATTCTCAAAACAACTGGTCGGGTCATTACACCGTTACCTAATCTCTATCTATTCAAATCTGTGTTATAAGTGACCCTTAGTAGGTTCCCTAACACACCTTAATTCGTTAGGTGATGACTCTTCCAATTCCTTACACCCCTTATCCCAAAAGGAAATTAGTTGTCCCAATAATGTCAAAAACCCTGACCGATCAGAAAGGAGAGGAATAAGGGGGTGCGACACCCAGGTTCAACAGGTTCTAAAATCAGTAGGCAAACTGATTAGGTTTACGCCACTTATCTTTAAAACAATGTTTCATATTCTATGTTTGTGATGCTCGTCTAGATAATCTGTTCTAGGACTTCTCTGAAATTACCTGAAATCTATGTTTGAGACGTGTTATTTATTTGTTTATGTTTGGAGGTAAACATGTGCCTCTTAATTGTTTCTCTATTTGACAATCTTATATGTTCTTTGTTGTCGCTTAGATTTTCCCCCTTTTTTAAACACTTTAGGAGGGCCTAAAACTGCCTAAATTAGAGGTCCTAAACACCTCCGGGACCACAAGGAAGGGACGGGTAAAGCATGCTTAGAGTTCATTAATTAAAATTGCATATATAATCGCTAAGGGGGGGGGTAATGGGTAGTAAAAGGATATGATGACCTGTGCGCTAATGCCACGTGTAGCACCTCTAGTTGAGGAGGATTACCAGGCATTTTACATATGTGATCCTATAGGCTACCAACCTAGGACTTCCCTTATTTTATTTACATATGTGTGATTAGACTGCTTATCTATTAAAAGTCCTTTGTTTTTTTTTACATATGTGTGCTTAGACTGATTATCTGTTAATTGACTAATTCACAAAGTAAGTTTGGTCAAGAACCCACCGTTGTGGACCTCAAGGAGTGCCTAACACCTTCCCCTCAAAGTAATTTCAAGCCCATACCAAATCTCTAGTAACGCAAACTGGTTCTAATGAGTTACTTGCAATAGGTGCCTTAACGCACCTTAATCCATTAGGTGGCGACTCTTCAACTTCTTGTACCCCTTTTCCAAAAGGAAACGAGTTGTCCCAATAATGTCGAAACCCGGACTCCGCGAAGGGAAAAGGGGTCACGACACCTGTCGCCGGTGGTAGACGATTGGGCCGTTCAGGATTTCACCCAAGGACTCAATACACGAAGCTCATTGGCTTCCCAGTAATTGAAGTAAAATCTGGTGAAATATCCAGCTGCAACTTGGGCCAATGTGCATAACTGGTATCAATCAAAAATTAGGGTCGAAAATGATCAGACTGGGGCCCCTTCCGGGTCTATCTATCCCGTTCGAGCTAGTTACAGATCCAAACAACAGTTATCGTAGGGGTAACGAGTGTGGACGAAACCCTGTGAAAAGTGAAAGGAGAAGCAATCGAGGTCAAAATAATCGGGGACTCATGAGCAAAAACAGTTTTGACAGGCCCATCGGGCCTAAGGAATCACCGAGGTTATTAGAGTACAAATTCAAGGTCAATATTGTTGCCATCATATTTTCCATCGGAAGCATCAAAGACACCAAGTAGCCTCGACGTCGAGAAGGAGTTGTTGTTGAACTTGGGGACCTCTTGCGGAATCAGGACCCTCTTTACAACGGTGCCTCGAATGCAAAGGGGTCCAAGGTTGGCATAGTGTTAAAGCCACTAACACGCATAGTAGTTAGGCAATATATTAAAACTGTAAATTGACTAACAACGAGGCTGAGTATGAGGCCATGATTGCAGATCTTTAACTGGATAAAAGCTCGGGGGCCGTGGTGATTGAAGGTAAGTGTGATTCCCTCATTGTGGTGAACCAAGTCAATGGAACGTTCGAAGTCAAAGAGGAACAAATGCGAAGATACCTGGATAATCTACATGTGACGTTACATCGGTTCAGGGAATGGACTTTACAACATGTACCTCGGGATCAAAAAAGCGAAGCCGATGCTATTGCTAACTTGGGATCGTCGGTTGAAGATGATGAATTCAACTCGGGAACGGTCATACAACTCATGAAATCGGTAGTGGAGGAAGGGCATTCCGAGATAAACTCGACAAGCTTAACTTGGGACTAGAGAAATAAATACGTAGATTACATGAAGACCGGAAAAATTTCCTCAGGTCCTAAAGAATCGAGAGTTCTGCGTACAAAGGCGGCTCGGTTCAACTTGTCCGAAGATGGTACCTTATTCATAAGAACATTCGATGGCCAACTCGCCATATGTCTAGGACCGGTAGACGCCAAATATGTTTTGATGGAAGTCCACGAGGGCGTCTGCATGAATCATTCGAGCGTTGAGTCGTTGGTTCGGAAGGTAATCGGAGCCGGCTACTACTGGATCGACATGGAAAAAGGCACAAAGGAGTTTGTGCGAAAATGCGACGGATATCAGAGGCATGCTCCGATGATCCATCAGCCTGGGGAACTGCTGCATTCGGTCTTGTCACCCTGGACATTCATGAAAAGGGGAATGGACATCGTTGGTCCACTGCCCTGGGCGCCCGGTAAGGCTCAATTTATCTTATTTATAAGTGATTATTTTTCTAAGTGGGTAGAAGCTCGTGCATTTGAGAAAGTCAGGGGGAAATGCGCATTCGCAGTTGGGTTCGGGAAATTCCTCGGATTCATGGTGTCTAACCGGGGAGTCGAGATTAGTCCCGATAATATCAAGGCCATCAAGGACATCACCTTTGTGGATAATTTCAATTCCATTCAAAGGTTAACCAGGCTCAAAGTCGCTTTGGGTCGATTCATCTCGAGATCCTCTGACAAGAGCCATCGTTTCTTCTCACTGTTCAAGAAGAAGAATAACTTCTCACGGACCATGTGTGCCAAAAAGCCTTGGAGGAACTCAAGTGGTACATCTCGAACCAACATTTACTTCATACTCCAAAGGCAGATGAACAGTTGTACCCGTACCTGTACCTAGCGATATCCAATGTAGCGGTAAATGGAGTCCTGGTCCGGGAAGAGGAAGGTACGCAATTTCCTATTTTCTATGTTAGCAGAACTCTAGGCGAGGTCGAAACTAGGTATCCTCGCCTAGAAAATTTGGTGCTCGCTTTGCTAAGCGCCTCTAGGAAGCTAAAATCGTATTTTCAAAGTCATTCCATATATGTTGTGACTACTTTCCTATTAAGAAACATAATGCATAAACCCCGTCTTTCGGGATGATTCGCCAAATGGGCCGTGGAAATCAGCGGGTAGGATATCGCATATCGACCTGAACCGCCATCAATTCTCAATGTTTTGCGGATTTTATGGCCGACTTCATGCCGCCCCTAATTCCTGAGGTCGAGAAGGAGTTGTTGTTGAACTTGGGGACCTCTTGCGGAATCAAGACCCTCTTTACAGACGGTGCCTCGAATGCAAAAGGGTCCAAGGTTGGCATAGTGTTAAAGCCACTAACACGCATTGTAGTTAGGCAATATATTAAAACTGTAAATTGACTAACAATGAGGCCGAGTATGAGGCCATGATTGCAGATCTTTAACTTGATAAAAGCCCGGGGGCCATGTGATTGAAGGTTAGTGTGATTCCCTCATTGTGGTGAACCAAGTCAATGGAACGTTCGTGTCACGACCCCAAATCCTAAAAGGCCGTGATGGCGCCTATCGTGGAACTAGGCTAGCCGACCATCACTTTACTACGCTTTGTTCAATCATAACAGTTCACAATTAGATAATAAGCAAGCAACCATAACATAAATAATATAAATAAGTCTTAGCGTCCCCATAATATTCTAAACCACCTCCCAAGAACTGG
>ML276851.1:8602-19211 GCA_005239495.1 Nicotiana undulata
CTTACTTGAAGAAGGAAACCATGAGCAAAATGCCTTGGAAGAGCTTTTGGAGAATAGTCTCCAAAATGAATTGGCACTTGAAAGGTTGCACTCACAAATGGATGAAATGATTGAAGTTTCAAGGGTTAAAAAAGCCTTGGAGGTGAGTGATGTACAAGAACCTTCCTTGGAGGTTGAAGTTAAAATTTCTTCCTTGGTACTTGAACAAAACCAAGAAGAACTCTCAAATGCTCAAAATGAGAGGATGATGCTCATGTTGGAGGCCATTCTTGAAAATGAGGAAAAGCACAACTTTGCACTCGAGGTCTTGAAACATGATGTGACTCAAAATGATTAACACATACGCACTTTGGAAGATTAAATGCAAGCATTAATGGAGGCTCATCATGCCTCTCAAGTTGAAAGTGTGGATGGAAGCCGAGAAGAGTTCAATTCCGAGGGTGAGAGTGAGCCTTACTTTGAGGAATCAATACTTGAACATACACCAACCAACTCCATGAGTGTTAGTAATGCCGAGGAAAATATGGAGTTAGAATCAACCGGGGTGATTGAAAATTTGGTTGAAATTGACTCTACTCCGGGGGAAAAGGAGGATGTCAAAATCCGGGAAGAATTGCAAGTTGGAGGTTTGAAGGCACATTCCAAGCATTTTTCAACATTGGAATCGTGTGGTGACATGGAAGTTGAACTACACGAATCAATGGAGTTTTGTGAGGAGGAAAAACTCACACCATACATCTTACAATTTGAGGAAACAAGAAAGTAAAATGACATCCCTCACATGAGAGCCAAGAAGTGAAAAATGAAGACTTTAAGGCTTCTCGGTCATCTACTTACCACCCCCACCGCCCGTGGTCACAAGCTTGATTCCAAGCTAGGTTCTCAATTCATATCATCCAAGTTGCGAGAAAAGTGGTAAAGTTGTCTTGCGTCGTGCCACGACGTTAAATGCGGTGCTTGGTGGGAGGCAACCCATTGTTTTTTGAAATTTTTTGGTCACTTTTGAAATTTTCTTTTTTAGAATAGCTTATTATATTTTTTCTAACCAATCTGCCAAGTTTCAAAATTTTTGGAGTTGATTTGAGCAGGTCGGGGTGACCGGGAAGCCAAATACAGTGCAAAAAGAAGCAACAAAAATGCTGGGCAACACACTGAACAACTCTTCGATGATGCCAGTGCAAAATGCAATCGCAGAGTTGTATGTGCGAGCCAAAAATGCGATCGCAAAAATCTACAAAAAGTGATTGTTGAGCCCAGGGTTTCCGTACCTGCGGTCAGAGCAGCCGCAGGTGCGACTTCGCAACAGCGGATCTTGATGCGCAAGTGCAACGTTTTACGCAGGTGCGATTGGTATCTCGCAAGTGCGCACCCGCAAGTGCGGTACATTATCCGTATGTGCGAAAATCGCACAACTAAAATCCCAAATCTATCTCCCCAGATCAGTTTTGTATTAGCCCTAAAACTAAGAAAAAAATAATTTTGTCCTCACATCTCTCATCTCTCACGCTGAAGATCACAAGAGACACAGATATTTTCACTCTCCCTTGCTCTACTCTGTTATTATTCTGCCCCTACTCTATCTTTCTTTTATTGGTTCTTTCGTGTTCATGCCATTCATGGCAGTTTAACCCCTATTCCCACGACCCCTCTGAATTAGGGTAGAATTAGGGTGAGGTTTGGTTGAGAGTAGACGAATGTGTGCTGGCTTCAGTGAAGCAACAATTGTGGGGGAATGCTGAGTACCCAATTTGTGAAAAAGGGATCAAAGGTTTAAAGGCCCACAAAGCGTTCGATTAATCGTATAAATGAAAATTGAGTGCCAAGTACCTCAATATCAGTGTTAATGGAGTTAGTATTAAGTTTGGTGCACTAATATGGAAGTCTTGAGTACAGATTAGTAGTCGAAAACAAGCCCAAGTTGAAAATGGTAAAAAAAATTTTGGGCAGTTGAACTTTGGGACGAAAAACCGTAGGTGCAAAAAGGTTTCCACAGGTGCGGCTTCACACCTGCGAGTCCCTCGCCACAGGTGCGAACTTATCCGCATGTGCGTCTCTTGTCCCACAGATGCGCGACTGCACCTGCGATTAAAGTTTCGCAGGTGCGGAAACTAGGCAGTTCTGCCAAAAACAAAGAGTTTGCAAATTGGCCTTCCCGGGCCCGTTCAGTTTGTTTTTTTGGCCCAATTAATATGCTTAACAAGATTCCACTGCTGGACTAACTTCGTTTTGATTTTTTATAGGTACTTTGACTTAAAAATGGACCTGAACACAAACCTAAATACTCCGGACAGTCCTGAAATTAAGGAGGAGGTTGGGCTACAATTTGATGATTATCGGTTCATGTCTGCTGACTGTCAACGCCGGTATTATGACGATCTCCTCGCCAAGAAATTGATACTTGAGAAAGGGATCTCTAAGGAGAAATTGGCCGAGATGCTACCGGATTTCTATGGTCGGTTGCAATCCTCTCGGTGGTCGTGCTTCATTCCCACTCCTTGCAGTGCCAATGAGGCATGGGTTCGCGAGTTATACGCCAATCTCAAGCGTACAAACTTTGACGACCCTCAACTCATCATCAGAGGCAAGACGGTAAAGTCCGCGGTGGAAGAAATTAATGCTGCCCTCGGGATTCTGAACCATCCAATTGAGCCAGTACTAGAGAAAGATCATTGCGAAAATTCGGCATGGCTTTTGTCCAAGTTGTTTCCTGAAAGCGTGAGAGCACAGTGGGAAAACAAAAGAAAAGGCTTGAAGTCAATCGACTTCACAGCCGAGGCTAAGATATGGTTGTATATATTGTGCAGCAGGGTGCCTCTCAGTGGGAATGTCTCAGACATTCCTTATACTAGAGCTGTAATCATTTCTTGCCTTCTTGATGGCATCCCAGTGAATGTGGGCTATTATATTCTGAGGGAGATGCGACAGTATTTGCTTGACGATGGAGCGGGGCTAATGTTTCCTTCTTTGATCACCGAGTTGTGTAGGCGGGCATAGGTCGAGGAGCGCCACACTGATCAGTGGGTGCCCACCGACAAACCCTTCCACCCGTTAAAAGTCAAGGGTGAGGTTGGCGCAGTAAAAAGCAAGAAGAGGAAGTTCACCACCATCACTGTTGGAGCTGGATCCTCCTCACAACCTGCTACAACAGAGGGTACTTTTGGGGAGATGAACTCCGAGTTTGCTATCCTGTGGGACCTAGTGTCCAAGCTCCCCACTGGGCCTTCCCACTCCCAGCCTCAGCCTCCACCAGATTACTACTCCAAGGCTGAGATGCAGCAGTACTTTGATACTCAGGATAAGATGGCAGCTTCTCTTACACAGCTTGACACCGCCTACACCAGCCTGGCCAAGGCACATGTTGACCTGAAGGAGTCATTCGACAAGGAAAAGGAGAAAAATAAAAATAAAGGCAAACTTCTGGTCAAAGTGTGGAGAGGGGTCAAAGCGATCTTCAAATGGGGGCAGCCGAGCAGGTGAATACCTGTTGTAGATGATGAGTATAGCGAGGAGTACTCATTCGTGACTGATGATGAGGATGATGCAGAGGATGCCGATGAGATGAGTTCCCAGCAGCACTGACCAGCCCGTTCTCCTGCAGTCTGCTAGTCTGATGCAGACCCCAGGAAGACCCTCAAACTATGCTCTTTATTTTGATATTGTGCAGTGAGGACACTGCAATGTTTTTAGTTGGGGGTGGCTTTTGCACATTGTATCTATTATGACTTTATGTATGACTTTTATATGATATTGTCTTTGTTCCCTTGCCGGGCTTCTTGGTTGTGTATGAATATTATGTGCCCTTGCCGAGCTTATTTTGGATTATGTCATTTGTTTTTGCTAAGTTTGGTGGGGTTAGTGTATTTTTATATTTCTTGTATCATTTATTTTCTTTAGTAGTTGCCTTTATTTTACTTTTTTTAGATTTTACTAGTAGCTTTATTCTTTAATTTTTTTATTTCCGTAATGATACTTCCTTGGGCTTTCTTCATGCTACGGTTCTTTCCTAAGGAACATTTTTTTTAGTGAACCGGGTGACTTTTCCCTATGATAGATGGTGTGAAAACTTTCTTAAGGGAATTAGTCTTTTTTCGCTAGGAGGAGACTTTTGGATTATTTGGTACTAAAGAAATTAGTCTCTTGTATGTGAAATGTGAATTAAGAATACCCCTCCAAATTTTGGTTTTGAATTAGAACAAGTATGTTGCATGGTGAAGAATAATTTTTGTGATATATTTGTGGCTCTTTTAGTGACTCATTGCCCACTAGTTTGAAAAATATTGCTCTAGACTCCTATTAGAAAATGAAATTGACCCATCTTGAGTAATTCATGTGCCATTTGTGTTAGTGTTTGTATCAATAAATCTTGTGCTCATTTCCATCATCTAGAACTTGCCCGGTTGGTTTTTCAATGCTAATGATAATTATGTTTGGTTGGAGAAATGACCTTAGGCATTCTTTGTGTTATTTGAAAACCCCTTTAGCCTTTCGAGACACCATTGTATAGATACTATCACTAGTTACCCCATTTGAGCCTTTAACCGTTTCCTTGGCCACCTCATTACAAACCTTTCCCTTTTGCAAAATAATTCCCTCTTTTGAACCCGTCCCTCCTTGAATATTGAGAATGAGAAAAAAAAACTAAGTTGGGGTTGTGGTGTCAAAGTGGAAATTGGTAAGGTTGTACCTTGAGTGCAAAATATATACCTCAAAAGATTCTTTTGACATTATTCAAGCTCCAAAAGAAAAGAAAAAAGGGAAAAGAAAAAGAAGTATATATATATGTCAATAAATATTTGAGCTTTGAAGAAATTTAGTGAGGTATTTAAAGTGGGTCTATGATTGGTAACTAGATGCAAATGAGGCTATGTGGTTTAAGAAGAAACAAAGTACAACAAGAAAGGAAAATGTGAGTAGTGTTCAAGGAGGGTGTAGTCATTTTTCCAAATGTGTATCCTACCCTTCCCTAAACCTACATTACAAGCTTAAAAAGTCCTTATGGGATCTCCAACCGAATGTTTTTGAATATGCGATGAATTAAAATAAGGACAAGCCTATGGCATGATTGGTTGTAACACTTGAAATTCTTTGTGAGTGTGAGTATCTTCGTGAAATTGTCTCGTGTGTTGTTCTTGTAAATATGGTGATTTTGGGACTTTCTTTCTTTCTTGAGAGGGAACATGAATTAGGATGGAGTGGTGAAATTGACATACTTGAAAATGAGTAAGTTGAGCGTATGTAGTAGACTAGTGCTTTTGAGTCACTTCTTGAAGCTTATTCTTGTCACTTGATTATTTTTGAAGCTTCCTTGCACTTCTTGAAGTTGTTTTTAAATGAGGGAGTTATTCGAGTAAGATGCATACTTGAGCCTAATTATTAGTACCAACCAAATCCATAAGTAAAATGCTTAGTTGGAGAATGTGACTTGTAAATAAGAGCAATGCAACTTGTGTTTGAAATGGTAGAACCTCATTGAGTTATTAGTTTTGATTTGCTTGAGGACAAGCAAAAGCTCTAAGTTGGGGTGTTGATGAGTGGTGATTTTACCACTCATTTTGGCCTCTTTTCGTTAGATTTTGTGCCCTTCAATGATAACTTGATGTCGTTTATAGTGTGTAATTGCTCGAATTTCAGGGAAATGATGCCATGAAGTGGTTGGTGTTGAATTGGAGTGAAGTTGAACAAAAAGTGGTGAAAAATGTGCAAAAGCTCCAGTGATTCCGCACCTGTGGATTCTGGGCCGCTGGTGCGACCTCGCATCTGCGGAGGATGGATCGCACCTGCGAAGAAGAGCCAATCTGTACAATAGTTGCACCTGCGGAAACGCAGGTGCGACCTTTTGTCCGCATTTGCAGAAATGGCCCAAGATACCCAGACTCGCACCTGCGATGGTGAGGCCGCTTCTGCGGAGCCGCACCTGTGAGGAATCTTCCGCAAGTGCGGTCAACGAGCTTCAGGGCTGGACAGAATTGTAAAATCATATTTCCTCATCCCTAACTCACATATACTCGACCTAGAAGATCTTTTGGGCATTCGTTTTGGCTTTGTTAAAATATTTTTGAGAGAGAAGAACAAGTCTGAAGCTAGGGTTTGCACACACACTTGGATTTGAAGATTTCACTCTTGTGGTTAAGGTTTTCTTACCCATTTATGTTTGTTTCTTCATTTTCTTGATTTGTATTGAATATTTAAGTGTGTAGTATTTGTTCCAACACTTGAATCTTGTTTATGGAAATATTCATATTTAAAGTGTGGATTAAATACCTTGTTGTTCTTATGTATTGAATAATTTTTATATATTTATGAAGTGAGTTATTGTTTATTTAATTATTCTTGTTCTTTAATGTTTCCAAAGGGATTAGCTAACCCTAGGACTCGCCCATTAACTCCGAATTAATTTTGGAAAAGATAATTTGGGGTTGGGAAAGATTAATTAACAAGAACTTGAGGCGTTAACCCTCATTTTATAGATTCTACCTAGGGATAGGATTGAACTACTTGTAGCCAAATCCGGAAGTGCTTAATATCTTAATTGGGTTAGGAATAATTCAATTAGGAAGTCTTGTTAGTCTTTGGGAAAAGCTAATTAAGAATTATTATCCATGGCTAATTAACATAAACTCGCTCATATTTGTAAAATCGTGAAATTCATTGGATCGTTACTTGAGTGTAATTCCCGAAGCATCCATACTTGTTGCCATTGATCATTTTACTTGCTTTCTAGGTTGGTTTATATCTTCTCATGTAGTTATAAACAATTTTCAAAACCAAAATCTATTTGTTTGGCATTATGCGATAAGTGATAATTATCTTGCATTCCTAATCTCCTCCATATTGTTCTCTGTGGGATTCGACCCCAACCTTGTTGGGTTACTATATTTGACATCGATCGCTTACACTATTTTAAGGTGTAATTTGAGCGTATCACCCGCACATCCCCATTTCTGCTACTTTCATCTACTGGATATGTGAATTCTTGAATGGCGAACGCTCAGCTCCTTATAACATGGCCGGTCTAACCACCGCTCTATAGAACTTACCTTTGAGTTTCGGTGGCACATTCTTGTCACACAAGACTCCAGACCACCCCGATACGGTGCGTAACATCCCTGTCGATCTCCCCATCTCCCTGGATAATTGACCCTAAGTACTTAANCACCCCGATACGGTGCGTAACATCCCCCGTCGATCTCCCCATCTCCCTGGATAATTGACCCTAAGTACTTAAAACTTTCTCTCTTGAGGATGACCTGTGAGTCAAGCCTGACTTCCACATCCGCTTCTCCCCTCACGTCGCTGAACTTGCATTCCACATATTCCATCTTAGTCCTACTCAACTTGAAACCGTTAGACTCCATGGCCTGCCTCCATACCTCTAATCTCCCATTAACGCCGCCTCGTGTCTCACCAATCATAACTATATCATCAGCGAACAACATACACCATGTCACCTCTACTTGGATATGGTGTGTCAGTGCGTCCATCACCAGAGCAAATAAGAACGGGCTGAGCGCAAATCCTTGGTGTAACCCCATAACCATCGGAAAAGGATCTGAGTCACCTCTCACAATCCTAACCCGAGTCATAGCTCCATCATACATATCCTTTATCACCCTAATGTAAGTCACCGGCACACCTTTCATCTATAGACTCCTCCAAAGGACGTCCCTAGGGACCTTGTCATACGCCTTCTCTAGGTCAATAAACACCATATGCAGATCTCTCTTCCTATCCCTGTATAGTTCCACCAACCTCCTGATAAGGTGGATAGCTTCCGTAGTAGAATGACCCGGCATGAAGCCGAACTGGTTTTTCGATATAGACACCGCCCTCCTTATCCTCCCTTCCACCACCGTCTCCCAAACTTTCATGGTATGACTTAGTAACTTGATACCCCTATAATTGTTACAATTCTGGATATCCCATTTTTTCTTGTACACCGGAACCATTGTACTCCACCGCCACTCATCAGGCATCCTCTTTGTCCTGAAGATAACATTAAACAACCCAGTCAGCCACTTCAATCCTACTCTACCTGCATATCTCCAAAACTCTACTGGAATCTCGCCTGGTCTGGTCGCTTTGCCCCGACTCATCTTACCCATCGCACCCACGACCTCCTCAACCTTAATGCGCCTATAATACCTAAAGTCTCAGTGACTTTCGGAGTGCCCCAATTTCCCTAACACGATGTTTACATCCCCCTCTTCATTCAGAAGTTTATGAAAGTATGACTGCCGTCTTTGCCTAATTTGGGCCTCTTCCATCAATACTCGACCTTCCCCATCTTTGATGAACCTCACTTGATCCAGATCGCGAGCCTTCTTCTCTTTCGCTTTGGCCAACTGAAATAACTTCTTGTCCCCACCTATGCCCCCAAGTTCCTCATAAAGCTGACCAAAAGCAGCAGTTTTAGCCTCTGTGACCGCTAGTTTCGCCTCCTTCCTAGCCTCCCTATATCTTTCTTTGTTCGCTCTCCTCTTATCCTCGTCGGTGCTCTCTACTAACTTAATGTAAGCCGCTTTCTTGGCTTCCACTTTACCTTGGACCACGTCATTCCACCACCAGTCGCTTCGGTGCCCTCCAGAGTAACCTTTCGACACTCCTAACACCTCTCTTGTTGCCTCCCTTATGCAGTCTGTCGTCGCCCTCCACATATCTCTAGCATCCCCACCACTCTTCCACGCACCCATATTTGTCAGCCGATGATTTAATTTTTTTATATTTATTTCCATGACTTCAAAAAATAAAAAATGCGACTAAATGCAAATAATTTCAAATAATTACCAAAAATTCTAAATAAAATCTAAAAATAAATAGGAATAATTTATTTATTAGTTTTGTAGGAATATTTTTGTGGGGTAAAACTACATGCTCACATAAATGATATGAATACGGTGGGATCGGTTTTTACGCCGCAACAGGTGGAATAAGGGTGGTATATTGAGGAGGAATAAGGGTGAATTGCTATTATATGGTGGAATCGGGTTGCACGCCGCAACAGGTGGAATAAAGGTGGAACGTGGTGATGTAAGAGTGAATCGTGATTGTGTTTATTATGATATGGTGGGATCGGGTTGCGTACCGCAACATTTTATTCATATTTTGTTGTTTATGTTATTAAGAAGATATAAGGGTGGATTTTGATATGTACGGTGGGATCGGGTTGCGCGCCGCAACAGTTTATGCGTTTATGTATTTTTTGTTCGACTGTGTAAGTTATTCGGTAGATTTGCAATTTCACTTACGAATTAGTTACAACTGGATACTGATAAGACACCTGAGTTCTGTATTTTTTCCTACAAGTTACTGCCTTTACATTATATTTTTTTCTTTTATGTTTTATTATTTGATATCTGCAGCTTGTATTGTGAGTGTCCCGCCGTAACCTCGTCACTACTTCGTTGAGATTAGGCTCGGCACTTACCAGTATATGGGGTCGGTTGTACTGATACTGCACTCTGCACTTCCTGTGCAGATTCCGGAGCAGGTAGTGGCTGATTGAGAGGTTGGCTACAGGTTATACAGCTCGAAGACCCTAGGTAGTCTTGATTGGTAAGGTTGTACCTTGAGTGCAAAATATATACCTCAAAATATATACCTCAAAAATATTTGAGCTTTGAAGAAATTTAGTGAGGTATTTAAAGTGGGTCTATGATTGGTAACTAGATGCAAATGAGGCTATGTGGTTTAAGAAGAAACAAAGTACAACAAGAAAGGAAAATGTGAGTAGTGTTCAAGGAGGGTGTAGTCATTTTTCCAAATGTGTATCCTACCCTTCCCTAAACCTACATTACAAGCTTAAAAAGTCCTTATGGGATCTCCAACCGAATGTTTTTGAATATGCGATGAATTAAAATAAGGGAAAGCCTATGGCATGATTGGTTGTAACACTTGAAATTCTTTGTGAGTGTGAGTATCTTCGTGAAATTGTCCTGTGTGTTGTTCTTGTAAATATGGTGATTTTGGGACTTTCTTTCTTTCTTTAGAGGGCACATGAATTAGGATGGAGTGGTGAAATTGACATACTTGAAAATGAGTAAGTTGAGCGTATGTAGTAGACTAGTGCTTTTGAGTCACTTCTTGAGGCTTATTCTTGTCACTTGATGTCACGACCCGAAATCCCACCTTTCAGACCGTGACTGCGTCTAACGTTGAATCCGCTAGACAAGCCAACGTACACAACACTTTGACATTTATAACAACAACACAACAGAATAAAACCAACTAACCTTCCAACCTCTACTGGACCTTTCTCGAATTCATTAGTGTCAACCCTTATAAAAAGAAACATCCCACACTAGTAGCTCTCAAAACTTCACTGAACATTCCAAATCACTTTAATTGTTTCACAACAGAAAAATAATAATATTATCTTAGCAAATTCAAAATGAGATGATAAGACATCTACAACGTACAATCCCAAAACCGGGGTGTCACAATCCCACAGACTAGCTATTGGAATACTAAATACAAGTCTGGAAATGAAAATACAATACTGTCTTGAAAATAAGGAGAAAGCTAATGAAGCGGTAAAGGAAAGAAGCCTCGGGATCCACGAACGCCAGTGTATACCTCGAAGCTCTGACGTGGACTGAAGGTATCTCCCTCA
>MDKH01100770.1:0-30934 GCA_005239495.1 Nicotiana undulata
TATGTATATGTACTCATACTACACTTTCTGTGCATTTTGTTGCACACGTACCTTTATAGTACAATGATCGATTTCGGGACTTATACGGGCTGCATCCATCCAGAGGCGTTCCACAGCTGCCGGAGTCTCCCTTCTGTGTACTTACATGTTATATCTATTGCTTTTGTCCCATTTATTTCTCGGACAAGAGTTGTATAATTGTATAAATTCTTAGAAACTGCTCATGTACTTGTGTCACCGGGTTCTGGGGATGTGTTGAGTCTTGTTTTATTGAATTAAATGGATTTCTTATCGTGCTTAATTTACAAAAGTTTATTTATTTGATTATGAAAAGCAATAAAGGTAACGATTCCGAAACTGTTAAACATGATGGTATTTCAACTGATTAAGGGGTTGGCTTGCCTGACAGTGGTGTCCGGCGCCATCACAACTCATAGATTTTGGGTCGTGACACTTAGTATTAAAACCATTATCTATATCTTTTTAAGTTGTAGGTTCATATCTACTATTTGTTATAGTATTTATTATACGTAAACTTGTGCTGCGCCTGTGGTACTCGTGACAGGTTATATGCATAACCAATGTAGTATTCAACTGGGTAAACATTTACCTGTACAGATGTTTACATTAAATTAATAAATGCGGGTCAAATATTTTTTATTTAATCATTGAGTAAATGATGTATATTCTTCACAAAAGGTATGTGTAGGAGTACCTATATACCGTTGAGAATAAAAATTCATTGTTGCATGCTTTTCTAACTTCATAAAAGCAAAGTCTTGCCTTAATTGTGGCTTCACCATGGCCGCAAGTACAAACAAGGTTGATGCGTGGCCGTACCATAGTCAATCTATATACACAAGTTGGGGGGTGGTAGCTGGAGTCCAAGGAATTAATGTGTCTTTGAAATCTTGAAATTTTGTATATATGAATTATCTTTGCCGTTCGGTCAAAAATACTTAGAGGCCCTAGGAATTATACCTAATTATATACTCTCTCCGGTTCATAATAAGTGGCCAATTTGTTTTTGGTACGCTCATTAAGAAAATACTAATTTCTATACAAAAATACCTAATATCAATAAACTGCCCTTAATTAAATATTTAATGTGAGGAGTAAGAAAACTGTTTAAGGATATGTACATATGAGTTATTTTGTAAAAACAAATTGAATTCTTTCTTGATTATATAAATGGACACTTATTTTGGACCAAAATGAAAAAGCAAATTGGTCACTTATTGTGGACCGGAGGGAGTACTAATTATACATAGTTACATACATCGATAGGTCTATCGAAAATAGTCTCTCTATCTTTATAAGGTAGGGATAAGATTTGCGTACACATTATCCTCCCCGTACCCCACTTATGGTATTATACTCGATTTGTTGTTGTTGTTCTACATACGACATCGATATTGTAATGTGTTGTGAGGTTTATATAGCCTTGGGTTCTCCCACTTCAATAGTTAGCTTTTGGTATGTAGTTCTTCATGGGCTGTATCAATGGAATAAGTGTTATCCACCAACCCATCTCACCGTATCATGAATGGTGACGCTGGTATTGCAGTGTTCACCTGAGGCTAGAAATGTCTAGCGCATAGCTAATCGCGGGGTGCTTGGGCACCTTACTCGAAAATACCTACACGGTAAAGGGATGTCTACTTGTGGTAGAGTGAAAGCTACGCATTGTGGAGCTGTCTGTATTGGTCGAAATTTGGATCAAACTTAAAGACGTCACTGGCCAACATTTAGGGACGAAGGGTCTGCCTTGAACGAGGTTGACGGTAGGTCGAGCAGAAGAAGTTCACAATAACGATAGGGTAGTTCTAGATTAGAAAAAGGGGATATTTTATCAGAATATTCCCTCCCTTGTACTTTTTAGGGTTCCCAAAGAACGTTCCCTATATATAAGAAACTAAGGAGAGAAAAAAGGGATCTAAAAACTCTCTGAAGGAACACTTTGTAATATTGACTGTTGAAAGAATATACACTTCTTGTCCTTCTTATTGGTTCCCAAGTTCAAAGACACATTTTCATATACAAGATCCAAGAGCAAAGTGTTCCATCCACGTTGCTTATCATCTACATTGCTGACAAAGAAATAGTTGACTGTCAATGCTTATTATTTTGGGCGAGTTATCCTTTGATATTACATTTATTGCCATTGCATGCATTTATTCCGTCTGTTCACTTGCATATTCATTGTCAATCATTATCAACATCTTTGTATGGTATTTAATATTACGACACTTTTATTTCATTCCATTCATTATCACGTTCGTAGATCTGACAATCATTAAGCTTAACTAGGATTAACCTTCCATTTTATTTGTTAAATCCCTTATAGAAGGATTTATTACGTTTTTTGGTAAAACAATTTGGCGCCGTCTGTGGGAATTTTCTAGTTAAAATCTATAGTTTCTGTTAGATCTAAAAGGAAAACAACAACACATACACGCACACAACTATCTCTTTTCATCTGCACAAACTAACAATGGCAGGAAAAGGAGAAGAAAGGTTAAAGGCCATAGCAGACGTTACTGCTAACCTCATGAACACCATCAATGAAGATAACGATGGAGGAGAGCAAAATGCCACACCCAGCATTACGCCAGGACGGAGCAGTTCACCCCCTCCCCATGGAAGTGTAACTGTTGTTCGAGAAAGAGACGCTTCCACATACACATCCGAGGAAGCGCCACCAGCGGTGAAAAATTTACTAGAAGCGTGTTTAACAAGTACATTGAATGACTTCCTTGATAAGCCTACTCAAGGAGCGACTCAGAACGCCGCACCAGCAGAAGCAGTTACCACCAACGAGCAAACCGCTCCCCGCCTAACAGGTAACACTAACACTACAGTTGATGCAGGTAACGACGCACTCACAGCCATACTGAGAAAGATGGAGGAAATGGAAAATGAAAATAAGGCACTACGAGATCAGATGAAGGAGCACCAGGAGAGGGTCGACAAGATACTCGGTGCCCCAAAAATCCTACCCAAACGAGACGTTGGCCGGTTGGTAGAGCAACCATACAGCGAAGAAGATGCCCCACATCCCACCCCCAGAACCTTCAAAATGCCGCCAGATATATGACAGCACGACAGACCCTGAAGATCACACAATTCACTACGTCACAGCGGTGAAAGGTAACACCCTCTCAAAGGAGCAAGTGCCATATGTATTATTAAAGAAATTCGGCGAAACCCTAATAGGGGGAGCCCTGACATGGTACTCACAGTTGCCAGCACGATCCGTAAAAACATTTGAGGAAATGGCCGATAAGTTTGTAACCGCCCATGCTGGATCCAAAAAGGTCGAAGCTAGGGTGAGCGACATATTCGCCGTCAGACAGTAGCCCGACGAGGGACACATGGACTTTCTCGCCCGATTCAACAGAGTCAGGATGAGCTTGCCAAATGTATCTGAAGGCATGACCTTGACAGCCTTCCAAAACGGGCTGAACAGAACTGGGTCGAGGGCGACCAGAAAATTGTTGAGCAGGCTCATGAAGTACCCTCCCACTACCTAGGAAGAAATTCACAACGCCTACTGAGCCGAGGTCTGAGCAGATGAGGACGACCTCAACGACCCAACTCAACGACTAACGTCAGTCCACACAGAATCAGGATGATATCGTCGTAACGACACTCGAAGGGATCACCCAGGCCCGCGTCCCAACCGTGATAAGCACCAGCCTTATGTCAGAATGGAAATTCCGCCATCTCCTCGCCGTATGGAAGGGCCATCCAGGCCAAACACAGGGACTCAACGGAACGACAAAGGTATGCCCCCACTTTTATCCACTCACAATATTTGTGTCTCCCCTTCAGAAATAGTGTACGCACTGAAAAAACTCGGCCCAAAGGTGAAATGGCCGCAGAAGATGAAGTCCGATCTAAAAACCAGAAGGTCGAATGCCCTTTGTGAGTTCCACCAGGAACAAGGCCACAAGACAGAGGACTGTATACATTTACGACAAGACGAGCATAACGACGTCATCAAAGACCCCGACGCCGTGGATGCCGCGGGGTCAACGATATAAGACCTCAACCCTGTCCAACTAGATAAAAATGACGCCAGCAAAAAGACTTACATCGGCCACAAACTCTCCGAACCAAGTGTATTTCATGAATTTCTAACTAACAATGCAAACCTATTCACTTTCTCCCATGCATATATGCCAGGTATCTCAAAGGAGATCGCAACGCACAAACTAAACGTAGACCCGCTCTACCCGCCAGTACGAAAAATGAGAAGAAAATTCAATGCCACAATCAATGAAGCAGTCCGCAAGGAAGTAGAGAAACTACTAGCCAACGGCCCCATCAGAGAATCCAAGTACCCCAGTGGGTCGCCAACGTAGTCATGGTGAAGAAGAAAAATGGGAAGTGGCGCATGTGTGTTGACTTCACAGACCTGAACAAATCATGCCCAAAAAACTCTTTCCCGCTGCCGCACATCGATCAACTCATCATCACAACGGCAGGACACGAGTTACTAAGCTTCTTGGACGCATATTCAGGATATCATCAGATCCTCATGGAAGATGAGGACTAGGAAAAAACCACTTTCATAACTCAACAGGGGACTTATTTTTATCGAATCATGCCGTTCGGATTGAAGAACGCAAGAGCAACTTACAAAAGGCTGGTCACCAAAATGTTCATAGAACAACTTGGAAAAACAATGGAAGTATACATAGATGATATGTTAGTCAAATCCAAAAGGAAAGAAGATCATATCGACCACCTAAAAGAAGCCTTCAATATACTAAGACAGTACGACATGAAGCTGAACCCTAAGAAATGCGCCTTCGGCGTAACCTCAGGCAAGTTCTTCGGCTTCTTGGTATCCCAAAGACGCATCGAAGTCAACCCCGACCAGATCAAAGCTATTGAGGGAATACCCTAACTGTTGAACAACAAGAAACAAGTGCAAAAGCTGACCGACCGAATAGCCACAGTGTCAAGATTCGTCTCACGATCTTCTGACAGATGCCACAAATTCTTTAACGTCCTCAAAAAAGACAACGGATTGGGAACCCAGAATGTGTCGAAGACTTAAGAGAACTGAAGGCATATCTATCCTCGCCTCCACTGCTCGCAAAAGCTGAAACCGGCGAACGCCTCCTAGTATATTTGGTTGTGTCAGAACTAGCGGTAAATGCAGTGCTCGTCCGTGAAAACAAAGGTACTCAATCACCAATCTATAATATCAGCAAAACCCTGGTCGATGCCAAAATGAGGTACCCTCACCTCAAGAAGCTGGTCCTAGCACTGGTTACGGCTTCACGAAAGCTCAGACCTTACTTTCAGTGCTACCCCATATCGGTCGTCACGACCTTCCCCTTTAGAAGTATTTTACATAAACCCGAACTATCGGGAAGATTGTCCAAGTGGGCTATCGAACTAAGCGAGCACGATATCACATATCAGCCTTGAACGACGATAAATTCGCAAGTGCTATCCGACTTCGTCACCGACTTTAGCGCCAAGATAATTCCTGAAGTCAAACATGATGCCTCTCACACCATTTCCCTTCAACCTGACCTATGGGTCTTACACACCGATGGCGCTTCTAACGCGTTAAGATCGGTACTGGGACTCGTACTTGAGGTCCTAACAGGTGAGGTAATCCGCCAATCTATACGATGCCCCGATATGACTAACAATGAGGCCGAGTAAGAGGCCGTTATTGCAGGACTAAAACTGGCCCTCAAATATGGAGCCCGACGGGTCGTCCTTCGGTGCGATTCACAACTTGTTGTCAACCAAGTATCAGGGACTTATCAGATCAAGGAGAAACGGCTACAAAAGTACCAAACAGAAATCCACAAACTACTGCCAGAATTCGACGAATGTCGGCTCGATCAAATACCTCAAGCTCAAAACACCGAGGCAGACGGCCTTGCAAGTTAGCAGCAACAACAAAAAGCATAAATGGAAAGGAAAATGCCGTCACACTACTTCACTCGTTATTAGATCAATTTGAGGTACACTCTGTGAACTTAACCTGGGACTGGCGCAACCGTATTATAACTTACTTGCAGGAGGGAACACTCCTAACGGACAAACAAGAAGACAGGAAGCTCCGAATGCAGGTAGCTAGGTACAACATCATCGACAACGACTTGTACAAAAGGACGTTCGGCGGTCCTTTGGCAAAATGCCTGGGACCAAACCAAACCAGACAAGTACTCGAAGAAGTACACGAAGGCCATTGCGGCGCCCATACCGGTAATCGAGCACTCGTGAGATGCCTCATACGACCTGGCTACTATTGGCCCACCATGAAAAAAGAAGTCGCAGACTTCGTCAAAGAGTGCGAACAATTTCAGAAGTATGCCCCCATGATACACCAAGCGGGCAAACAACTCCATTCAGTCATGTCATCCTGGCCGTTCATCAAATGGGGAATGGACATCGTAGGACCGCTCCTAGCAGGGTGAGGTAATGTACGTTTCCTTTTAGCTTTGACTGACTACTTCTCTAAATGGGTAGAAGCAAGTGCCTTCGCCCAAATACGCGAGCAGGAAGTCATCACATTCATATGGAAAAATATAATATGTCGTTTCGGCATCCCAAAGGAAATCAGCTGTGATAACGGACCACAGTTCACAGTTAAAAAAAAGACCGTTGAATTCTTTGAGAAGCGGCACATCAAGCGCATACTCTCCACGCCATATCATCCCGCCGGAAATGGTCAGGCCGAATCCTCCAACAAAACTATATTAAACATCATGAAAAAGAAACTCGAAGACGTCAAGGGTATTACATCTTGCGTTTTCGTACGTTAAAAGTTTCGTCTTCAGTTAATTGACGTAGACTCAGGGATGAGATTATCTTGAGGTTAACATATTTATGCTATTTATAACAAGCGATAAGTAGGTGTCATGAAGGATAAAGGGTACACGAATTAAAGGAAACGAGTTTCGTTGAAGGTTGTCGATTTGGGATAAATCACGGTCGAGCTATAACACCTGATATTTATGGACTAGTACCATACAAGGTACCATATGACCGCGATAGTATGATGTATAAAAAATGAGTAGTATTTTTAGGTAATTTGAGATAATTTTTAATTATGCGTGTAATTGATTAATTACCGGGTAACGAGACATTACCTAATTACCTAATAAGTGGATAAAGTTTAATAATTCTCACCCCACCCCTCCAAAAAAATGTGGCAGCCAGCCACTTTCCAAACAATGACTCTTAGTCATTTTTGGATTAGGTGGCAACAAAATGGATAACTAAAGACATAACACTTCTTGAAAACGTGAGCAACACTACAATTCATAGGTAATCTTTGCACTTTAGCAAGTAAATCACTTAGAAAAGTCTTACAATTCCTACCATCAGAACATTAGGAACTTTTACAATTCAAAAACATTAGCATTCTGCAATCCAAAACGTTAGCCATTTTCAAAGCTTTCAACAAAGCTTCATTTCTCATGTCTTGAAAACAAAGTCATGATCAGAACATTAGCAACGTTTACAATTCAAGATCCTACAAGACATTAACAACGAGATTTCTTGCAATCAAATTCTCCTACAAAGAATATTATACGGATTTTCCCCTACTCCAGGTATGTTAAGGCTATGCCTTTTTTTTTTTGGCATAATCCAAATTATACGGAAGAAACGAGCAAATGCACAATTTTCATAAATTACTCTATTCGTAGAAATGCTAGAGATGTATATATTCTTATTCTCCCATAAGTCTTATTATTCTATCGTCTGTTCATGGGTTTCAGAAAAAATACGTATTTGATAAAGTTTATCCGAAAGGCATATTGAGTTTTATGGCATTCCGAGGAAATTTTATTAACGTATTTCTTATGCATTTATATATGTACAATGACCCATGACCAGAGGGCGTTATATGCACGTATATATGTATATTATATTTATATGGGATATGGGAGAAGGTTACGTCGTTATATACGCACACCACCTGATCAGTTGGTATGATGTTGCCCACAGTGACCGAGATGTTATGACGGAATGCCCTCAGAGGCTTGATGATGTTATGTACAACTATACCTATGCATGGAACGACATTTATATGCACGTGGATTTCTTTATTCCATGTTTCATCTATGTCTTTTATGTACTAATTTTCATGCTTTACATAGTCAGTACATTATTCGTACTGACGCCTTATTTCCCGGGGCCTACGTTTCATGCTCGCAGGTGCAGGTAGGCAAGTCGACAGTCCCCCTTCTTAGGATCCTTGATCAGCGAGAGTTGACGTGCTCCACTTGATCCGGAGCGGCTTTTGATTTTGGTACGATATGCTTGTATATATATGTATGGGTATGGCGTGGCTCAATCCCGTCTTTGTACAATTGTATTTCTATTACAGGTATGTAGACATCATGTATAGTTGGATAGTATGTGGCCTTGCCGGCTTCCAGTTTTGGATATGTAGTTGTCTATAGAAGCCTTGTTGGCTCGCCCCACGTATTCCGCACGTATATGTACATATGCCTTTTGGGAAGGTTTTCTTCATGTATGTTATTCTCATAATTCAGCAGATGTTAATCGGGTTTATAACTTAGACGCATGCTTAGGGGTGTTTGACAAGTAGGACTCGGGCACCCGCCACGGCCTTTCAGTTTGGGTCGTGACAAATGGACTGTGGCCATAACTGCTACCAGAAGTGCTATGGGCATACCGCACTATGCCAAAGACAAGCACATGAGAAACTCCATACTCTTTGGTCTACGACACAGACGCAGTCATACCACTCGAGGTCGGAGAGACAAGCCTGAGATACTCCAATGAAAGCGAACCAAACGACGAGAGCAGAAAGCAAGAACTCAACGAGATAGAGGAACAAATAGATATGGCATACATAAGGATGGTCGGCCAAAAACAGAGAGTAGAATGATACTATAACAAAAAGGCCAAAGTTCGACCACTCAAAGTCGGGGACTATGTACTCAAGGCTAAAACGCAGGCAAGCAAAGACCCAAGAGAGGGTAAGCTAGGAACCAACTGGGACGGGCCGTACAAAATCATCAGTTAACAAAGGATCATTTCGGTTAGAATAAATTGAAGGGAAACTGTTACCCAACAATTAGAACGTCTCTCACCTCAAGTACTTCAACTTCTGAAAACAGACGCCCTCTAAGTCATACTCTTTTTCCCTCACTCGAGCTTTATGCCTAGATGGGTTTTACCGGGGAGGTTTTTAACGAGGCGATAAAGGGGGCGCCTCGAAGTTCAAGTTGGTTATTCATCGCTCCGCCTATCGTCTACTCCAGCCAAACCGATGAAGGGACTAGGTAGATGGAGAACTTCTCAAATGTATATGTTAAACAGAGTATGTAACATTCTCCAACGAAATGAAACAAACAAAGAAATATACAACATTCTTTCGCACAACTCCAAATCGCTCCACATCCTACTTACATTCGACCTCGCTCGAATCGCTTACGTTCGACCTCGCTCGAATCGCTTACGTTCGACCTCGCTCGAATCGCTTACGTTTGACCTCGCTCGAATTGCTTACGTTCGACCTCGCTCGAATCGCTTACATTCGACCTCGCTCGAATCACTTACATTCGACCTCGCTCGAATCGCTTACATTCGACCTCGCTCAAATAGTTTGCGTTCGACACCGCTCGAATTATTCATACTCGACGTCGCTCGAAATTTCCCACGACCGGCCAAAGACCGACCCCAAGCCAGCCTATGATCGGCCTACTAATAACAACATCGCAACGAAATAAGACAAGTAACAAGAAGGCAAAACATACAACAAAAGGTAACCGTTCCATTACAAACTGATCAGGTTACAAAGCTCATTTCATTTACAACAGGCTCGAGTACACCCTCACAAAAACAAAAAACACTCAAAAATCAAGCACAAGGCCCTAAGACGCATCATCCCTTTCAGCATATTCATTGTCGTACCAAGGATCAGAAGCAAGCCCATCCACTGCGTCATCATCACCGTCGTCTCCACCAGGCGAATCGGGGGCATAGCCACAAGCTTCAAGGGCTGCCCGCGCCTTAGAATGAACATCGACAAGTTCCTCCTCGGAGACCTTCCTGGAAGCTCTCAAAGACTTGAATATGTCTAGATGAGCCTCAGTATGAACCCACATCTCATGCAACTCCCGCGACACGCTTGCATCGGTGGAAGTTTGAGAAGTAGACGGACGGACCAACTGTTCCTTCTCAGCCCTCATAACCACTATTTGCTCGTTCAACCTTGCCAGCTCCGCCTCTAAACCCCCAACTTTCTCCTCCAATCTCGCCACTACGAGCGCCAAAGTATTCTCTTCATTAGCCCGCTCAGACCTACAAACGCGCAGGGTCCCCGCCAAGGCCGCCTCCTCCGCTATCGAGGCCGTCCTGATTCTTTCTGCCAGCTTCAACTCCTAAACCTGGGTACCTAACTCTGCCCTCAGAGTGGCAGCCCTTGCCTCACTCTGATCGATCTTGACCTTTAAGGATACCATTCGCGCCTAGAGATCCGAATTCTCAGCCATTACTCCCTTCCCCAGTTCGAGGTCGTCCTCCTTAGACTTCAATGCTTCTTCCAGCTCATTACACCGGCTAATAACCTTCAGAATATCCCCGTCCTTCTCTTTTAGCTCCTCATCCTTCTCCTAATCTCATCACATAGTTCCTGGAACTGCCCGTCCTCTCCAACGCTGCTGACCACCTTCCGATACTTAGAACGGTACTCTCTGTACTTGGACTCCATTTTCTTATACTGAGCCACCCTTTCCTCCTCCCGCTGATCACGCTCAATATTGAGGATAAGATTCTAGCAAATGAAAGGAAATAAGTTAGCCAAGATGAAGTGATACTAGCGAAGCATACAAAATCTTAGGAAAAATACTCACTCGCAGAGCCATCCCATATATGCCAAGGGAAAGATCATGGTCCTTAAATGTCTGCAACGTATTGTTCTCTGCCTCGGCACATAAAGGGGCAAACGATGGCTCCACGCGCTCTGTATCAACCAAAAGGTTGAAATCCACTGGTATGACAATGTGGCGATTAGGACCCTCCGTCCTTATCTCCATGAGAGTCTTCCTTTCATTGAAGGCTCGTACCTTATCAGGTTCGATGTCGGAACCCGAATCGACGTCCCCTACGCCAGAATCACCACTTCTTCTTGCCCTCGATGAAAAATGACCCTCCACAATCCGCGCGAGCTCTTCGCCGCTACCAACCTCCTCGGCCCTTTAAGGCCTCTCCCTCATAGCGGGCTCAGGCGTAATGCCCGCCTCTTTAGCCGGAAATGACTCTAACCCCGTCCCATGGGTTGAGGTCCTCTCCGTTCCTCCAACAACTACGGCCTTCCCCATTTCCACCCTTCGCCTCTTCCTCGGCGACGACTCCTCATCATGAGAAGGCTCGTCTGTAAGAAGAAGAACTTGTAGAGGCGGGACATCATCAGGAATGGCCGCACCTGACGGGACGGGCCCCTCCGCACGCTGAATCTCAGATTCACATCTCGCAGATTCCACCAAATCAAACTCGCTCGCAACCGAGGTCACCTTTTGATGGAAGGCGAGGGAAGGCATCTTTGCTTTCTTGGAAACTCGCCGACCTAACGCAAACAAGGACTTAAGTCAGAAAATGCTAAGGGACTCGACCAAACGAGATAATAAAATTACTTACGAGATGGGACCTTCGGTCCATAACGCTTATGGAAGGAAGACCAATCACGGATCTCCACGACGTGAGGCAACACACGAGCCAACCAACCTTCCATGTCCAGAACGAGGGAGGGAGAACACTTTACAGCTGTAAATGAGAAAGCAGTAAAGAGACCGAAAAGGACAGAAAGTAATAAAGAACGAATGGTGGAAAATACGAGAAAATACTTACGATTATAATTCCACTTTTCGGGAAACCTAGTCGGGTCTGCCACCAACTGATCGGTTCTGACGAAGAAATATTTGTGCCAGAATAACCGACTCGCCTTATCGTCCATCCCGGCCACTAATACTTTCATCCCACGATTTCGCAAGTGTATCATGGTGCCTCTAAAAAAGGTAAGCAAAAATAGGTGCAAGAGATGGCGAAGGTCGACCTCGCAACTAGCCAACCCCACATATTTGGTCAACATCAAGAAGACCTTACATAGATAAGGAGAGAGTTGTGCTGGGAAAACATCGTAAAAGTGACAGAACTCTTAGGCCAACTTAGGGAGAGGCAAGGTGTAGACGATCGTGAACGGGTAGGCATAAAAGGCACAACCCAGGATGGTGAACCTGAACTATGTCGCCTCCCACAGGGATGATCTCGATCTAAGAAGGGATGTGATGTTTAGCCCGCATCTTAGCCAGATCAGCCTCCCCCGTTTCAGAGAGATCAGGTTCAGGAGCAGGTCCATGTATCTTAAGGAAATCGTTCCTGGATGCAGGGATTTTAGGCACCACCTCTTCAACGGTGGGGAAGCTTTCGTCTCGCTCAACTAAAACCCCTTCGTCAGTAGGAAGGATAGCCACTGACAAAGGAGCGGCGTCAGAAACATCGTCATGACTACAAGGAGAAGTAGACATGATGATTATAATGGATCGAACAACGGTAGGAAAGAGGAAATTAGTGATCAAGAAAGGGATTGAAAAAACTGGGAGGAAATAGGTTACAAGGAGCAGAGGAGAGAAGCAAGAATGAGTATCAAAGAAGAAAGAAACGGTGAAAGTTTCAAATGAAAAACCCTTCCCCTATTTATAGGGTTGGGTGGCATCAAAATTGAGGCCAAAAGCTATCTGCAACACGAGAATCAAAGCACCAACAGTGCATGCATTGCACGGAAAAGACACATAATGATGATGCGTGTGACAATGACAACATCTGACGTCACATGCGCTAATCGCAGCCTTGACGGGCGTTAATTATCTGGTTACGACCAAATTTCCTTCATAATGGACGTGGAGTAATCTGCTCACCAAGGACGAGGGGTCCATGATCTTGATAAGCGGAGGGACTAACTGTATTGGTCAAAAATTGGATCAAACTTAAAGACGTCACTGGCCGAGATCGAAGCTCGGGTCGGCCAACATTTAGGGATGAAGGGTCTTCCTTGAACGAGGTTGACGGTAGGTCGAGCAGAAGAAGTTCAAAATAACGGTAGGATAGTTCTAGATTAGAAAAAGAGGACATTCTATCAGAATATTCTCTCCCTTGTACTTTTTAGGGTTCCCAAAAGAACGTTCCCTATATATAGGAAACTAAGGATAGAAAAAAGGGATCTAAAAACTCTCTAAAGGAACACTTCGTAATATTGACTGTTGAAAAAATATACACTTCTTGTCCTTCTTATTGGTTTTCAAGTTCAAAGACACCTTTTCATATACAAGATTCAAGAGCAAAGTGTTCCATCCACGTTGCTTGTCATCTACATTGCTGACAAAGATATAGCTGACTCTCAACGCTTATTATTTTGAGCGAGTTATCCTTTGATATTACATTTATTACCATTGCATGCATTTATTCCGCCTGTTCACTTGCATATTCATTGTCAATCATTATCAATGTCTTTGTCTGGTATTTAATATTACGACACTTTTATTTCATTCCATTCATCGTCACGTTCGTAGCTGACAGTCATTAAGCTTAACTAGGATTAAGCTTCCGTTTTATTTGTTAAATCCCTTATAGAAGGATTTATCACGTTTTTGGTAAAACACCATCGAGGAAGACGGATACGGAACGTGGTGGTTTGTTATGATTCATTGCAAGGTATATGACTTATTTCTATACTCGTATTGCAATATATTGATGTGAGGTTTATATAACATTACATTCTCCCACCTTAATAACTTGTTTTGGTGTGTGGTCTCTTTGGATTGTATCGCATGCATTATGTTGCCGCCGATTATTTTTTTTAAGTAGTGTTATGAAATATTATTAGTGGATGTCTATAACTCCTAAAGAAGTTACCCCCACTACTCTTCTCCATTAACCTCCCACTACTTCATACCATTATGGTTGTAACTCCCACACCTCCATAACCTCCTCCATGATCTCAATAGTTAATACCATTTTTGTGGCATCCCTTTGTATTATCTATATCATCCTATAAATAGTGGGTTTGGGCATCACATTGTACACACTTGGAAACCACTTGATGAAATAAGAATCTCTCCTCTCTTTCTCTCTACTTTGAGTTTAGTTTTGTAACAAGTAGCTATTTAAATTAACGAAAAAGGGCCAAAACTGATCATGAACTATAGTTTCAGAGTTATAAATGTCCTTCGTCCACCTTTTGGGCCATTGGTGTCCCTAACGTTACCTTTATGTCCCTTAAATGCCACTCTAACTAACGGCTCAAATTATTATTAAAAAAAAAGTTAATAATTAATGACGTGGAAATGTCTCATTGGCTTAGTTTAAAATAGTAGACCCATTTAGAAACCCATCTGATGGACCTCACCCGCCCCATTAAAACCGACCCGCTCTGACCCAATCTCTAAATAAAACCTAATCTAACCTTTTATTCTACCCAACCCTCGTTCTTCTCCTCTTAACATCAGACCCAAAACTCCCCATCTCCCCCAAACAGGTAAAATTGTATTATCAAATTCAACAAAATGAAGTCGGAGTCCTCTATAATGCATGAATCTTCTACTTCTTCTCGTGAATCAGGTCAGTCCCGCACATGTTTTTGCGGATTGAGTGCTAACCAGTTTACTGCTATGACACCCATAAATGGTGGTCGTCGATTCTTCAAATATCCTCGTCCTGAAGACGTTGCTTGTCGTTATTGGGAGTGGCGTGATGAAGAACTTCCGGCCCATGTGTCAATGTTTATCCACAACCAAAAGATTTCATTGAATGCCATTCGTAAAGAAAAGAACAATTTGAAGAAGACCCTGGATGAATTCTTAGGTAGTAATGCTGCAGATTTGAAGAAAGTGGCTTGCTTGGAGAAGAAAGTGTCGAACTTGGATTCAAATTTGAAACGATGGAAAAAATTTCTGTTGTTGTCATGGGCGTTTTTTGTTTGTTTTGTAGCCGTGAAGACCATGTGTTGAATTTGAAGTTGTATTTTTCTTTTGTTGTAATATGTTAATGGCTTGGTAAAATGAAGTTGTGTGAATGTTAATGTTAGTTGGTATCCAATTTTTTGTTGTGGATGTAGTAGGAAAATTTGCAGGTGCAATGTACCCAACTAAGATAGTTTCTTTTTTGTCATCTATATCGGATTGCAAATGATGGTGTGTATTCCCTTCATAATAATGCAAATCTAAGATTTTAAGTCACTTCATGTCATAGAATATATCTGTATCGACTATTCTTAGCAACAGTGCTGTAAACTAGTATGGTTGTACATTTCTTTAAAATTTTGTAACGGTATATATAATTTGAAATGGAAGTAATTTTTGAGTTCAAATAAATTGTTAATAATGTGCATCCACCATTGCTTTCCTAAAATAAATATAAAAGAAAAACTACACAGTATTGTCGTCTCAAATATAATAGCCGGTAAAATATATTTTATGTATATTAATATATAATATTATAATATACATATATTTTATATATTTGACTAATGAATATAATTATTTTTTAATAACTTGCCCTAGAATAAATGACTATATGCGAGGCAAATGATCATTTGTGAACTCTAATATTTTCAGTTATCGTTAATTTTCTATGAAGTTAGTCTACAGTTGACCATTAGCTGTCCGTTATTGAATAAAATAAAGTTTATGACAACCAATAACTAGCTTAGTTTAGTAGTTCCAGAAAATATTCATAATTGAATAAGTCCATTTTGTAATACAATAACAGCTGGAAAATCTACAGGTCATTCATTTGACAAGGAACATAATATGAATATATTCATTTTATAAAGTTGTATTTTGGATCTACATTATTTTTGTCTTTCACTTTTATAAAAATGTACGCTATTAGTTATGGCCCTTCTATGTTAAATATGTGAAAGATGGACACGTCGAGCCAGGAAAATGGGAAAAATTACTATATTAGGATTTTTTCCAGTAGAATATTGAATTTTTTTAAGAATATAAATCCGAAGGTAGTTCTCTGTTCCAAATGTTGCCACGTTTTATTTTTCAGATATATTCAAATTAAGTTAGCTATTACAATACATTATTCCATCGTGATATGAGAAAAATCCTATTTATAGTATCTCTTTGAAATTTATATTTTAAAAATAAATTAATTTAGTTTAAAAAGTTTTTAAAAAAAAAATTGTTCAGTCGATGTTTGATATCTTGCATTGATGCAACGACTAATCAAGATTTAATTTTACTTGCGTTTGTACGAATTTTTAATATTACCAGTTTTCAGCTACTATAATTTTCATATGCAAAATTCTTAAATTTTAATTATCTGAAGAGAACCAATGAAATATTCCAATAATCTATTTAAAATACATTTTAAGACTTTAATTATTCGAAGTGTGTAAAAAGGGGAAAAGAGTCAACGATGCATGAAATCATTTGATGTCGATGGCAAAATACTTAAAAGACAAAAGTACAAGACTTTAAATATAATAAATTAAAGAATAGAGGCATATGCATCTGTAATAATCTATTGAGGTTCAATATCTAATAGTAACATTTTCCCTGAGTCTGACCACAAATTTTCTAACAAGTGATATTATGAAATCGATTATGCATCAAATTAAATGTGTTGTATTAAGCGCATAAAGGTTTGTACTTTACATTTGACTGGACGGAGATTACATTGAAATAATCGAATAGAAATTATTGTTCCAATCTATTTTTCAAGAGAGAAAAATCTTTTTTAACTCTATTAAACAAATCCGTGTGAAAACACTGTTATAGATAGAAGAGGTAAGTTACGTAATATCGTAAAAATGGATAAGGACATTTGAACCTAGAGATGACTAGATGCTATATAAGTTAGAAGACTATGATAAATATAAATAAATAAATAAAAAATTGAACACTTAATTATGTGCGTTACACATCATACCACAGTCACTTATCAGACTAACATATATATTTAGATGAAATTTGGGAAAGACCTTTCCTCTCTATTGTCAAATTCGGTGTCTTAGAAAGTTTGCAAAAATTTGAAAAGTAGGGTAGGTGCTGTGCCAAATTATTCTTTGAATTTTGTGAGTATAACAAACTTGATGACTTAATACTAAAAATTGTTTTTGACTGCATATGAGAAATTCTGCTCGTGTGAATTCGTTTAAGAGAAATGACAACTTGATTCAAAATTACTTCTTTCACATGAGTGATTTTTTGGACCTTTTTTTTTTTTTATGATCCACAATATTTGATTTTTTCAGATATATAAAAGAAATTAACTTCTTCTTTTTATTATTACCCTTGGAGTAAAGAACCAAATAATCACTTAAATGGAGCGGAGGGGATATTGTTTAATCAATGGTCCAGATGGTGTTGCAGTAATGTTATGTATACTTCCTCTTGTGACTGTCTTATTAATTACTTCTCCTAAATTTTACAGCATTTATTGGAGGGAAATTAATGTGGTGAACAAAAATAAATCAGTCAAATATTTTTCTTAAAAGATAAAAGACTAATATGACCGGTAAATAGGACTCGATTTCTACCATATGTTGTTTTAGTCAAACACTAGTGTCCAAGGAGGGTCTCCAATTTAATTTAAGATCTCTGCATCGCAAATTTGTTATTAATTTTCAACAATCTATTGGGAAAATTATTTATAACTACATTAATTATGTTAATCTTTACTGATTATGTTTTTCCATTTAAGCTCAAGTGATTTTGTATCACTATTGTGTTTTTCTCCCTTCATATTTTTAGTCAAAGGCAACTGCAATTACTCCAATACTCTTTATGAAATGTTTCACATTGTACCACATAAACACGTGATGGTCGGATAGCAAATTCCATTTAGGGGTAATGCGCTCACTACTATTCATTGGACTCAGATTTGAGACTAGTTCAGAACTGAGGAATATTTATACTAAATTACAAAAATAAAAATATATTTTATTCAAAATTAATGTTACTTCTCCCTCTTAAATACTCGAAAAAGCAGGAAACTCTGTCTGCATGCGGATAAATAAATTAAACCCTTTTAGATATAACTAAATAGATTTCACCACTTTTAGAGGTCAAAAATTATTTGGGGGGAGGGGGGAGGTTCCTTGTGGTTGTAGATTAATAAGTTTTGTGTTTAGTTCGTCAAACCCACCAAAAAGGGAAGGTGGAGTTTGTATTTGATGTTTTATACTTCAATATCACGTAAGAGGAGGGTGATTTGTGTGATGTCCAATTTTCTGCGTGTACAGATTATAGAAGGACCTGGTTCTTCTATGTGTTCCTTATACTACTGTTGCGGAATAATAAATGCAAAAATTAAAGAACACAACTATTTTTACGTGAAAAACACCCGACTCAAAAGGTGAAAAAATCACGACCTACTACCCAGTAGGATTTTCTCCAAACACTTCACTACAACTCTGAGCTAACAACAAAGTTTACAAACTCTTGCAAACATAAGGATTAACTCTAACCCTTATAATAACCAGCCACAGGCTGTTGCGACTGCTTCAAGTTAACTCTAACTTGAACAGCTCGAGTATACAACCTCTTGCAAACCTAAGGATTAACTCTAACCTTTATAGCAACACGCCACAGGTTGTTGCGACTACGTCAAATTAACTCTAACTTGAATAATACAACTCAGGTACCTAGTACAATTTTCCTCAAAGAAAGCTGAAAGGTACAACTCAAAACGCCTACTACACTTTGAACTAGAAATAAAGAAAGACACATAAAAATCTTTATGGAGTTGGTTCTTCAATCTGGTTCGTGTAGCTTCAGGATCACACTCTTAAAACTCGCAGGAATTGTTCACAAAATGCCTTGCTATTTTGCTCTCAATTCTTGCTTAACTTCAGTATGTGTGCATCACCTACAAAAGAGAACAACACTGATATTTATAGAGTTAGTAAATAAAGATTAACTAGAGTTCTAATGCTTTTCTCTTCCTCGTTGGAAGAGTTCTAGTCAACTTCAACTTCTAACTCTTCCCTTATCTTGGATAGAGTTCTCTTCAAGTAGGGAGTACTGCTCCTTATCAAATATGCAACCTTTTCGTTAAGGGAATATCGGATATAACCACTTATACTTATCCCTTTCACGTGCAAGCCTTTTGCTTGATTATGTCCGTCATTTTTGTACACTGTCCATGGAACTGGTTCATGCATGTGTTCCTTTGTCAATCGTCAAAACCAAAACCGCTCAGGTTAACATATTCCCCTTTTTGATGATGACAAACTCAGTGCTTTTCATAAGCATGGAACCTGTTTCAACTCAGCTCAACATCAACACAATGTTAGAACACTTTTTATTTAAAGTCACAAATCATCAATGTCCAGGTTTATTAGGTTATAAACATCACAGTCCAAAGCAAAGCACACCTTATCTTCCCATTTTTGGCATCATCGAAAAGTTGCATAATTAAGTTAAGTAAACAGATTTTAGCAGATGTCACTCATGACCATTAGGGCTACTTCAAATACAATCATGGATTCAATTTTCTCTTTATCAATCTTAGGGTATTAGCCATCTAAGAAATATCAACAAAAAATTAGAGCAAAAACAGTGAATTTCATTTATTGATAAGATCCTACCACAAAGCATAAGAAGAAATAAAAACATAGAACCATGAGCAAACTGAGGAGTCCCACTTGGGTCACTGGTTACAACTGGGTTAGGAAGGATTTAAGATTGGGAAGGACCAGGTTCTTGGATCTTGGCTTGAAGCAGTTTCAGCATATCTTTAAGAATATCCCTATTCTTCTCCTTTTACTTTGCAAGCTCTCACTTGAGATAGTCTCTCTCAGTCTCTACTTCAACCAATTTAGTCTTCATTTGTTCAATCTGAACATCTTTAACCATTTTCTTCCAGTATTTGAGTCTTTTTGCTATTTTTGGTAGACGTGGTTATTTTAGTCACGACTGAACCCTCTGCCACAACCTTTGTTTCTTGAGAATTCTTTTTCTTTTTGGCATTAAGTGTGGTTACTTCCACATATTTATCTTAATCCTCATGAACAAGGTTCATCTCCTCAATCTGGACTGCTCCACTTGGCTTACCAGTTTTTTTTCTTTCCAAGCGGTTTTCTTGGCACTCTCAGCTAAGGCCTTTTTACATTGGCCTTACTCTTCTTCTTTTGGCTCCTTATAGTTCATCCTCTTGTGGGAGGAGTTTATACATGGATAGAAGAAGCACTCTTTCTGTTAGTGCCACCCATGCTCTTTCCTACAATTTTTCTAACATTGCTCTTCTTCATTTGATTGTAACTATCTGACACCTTTTACAGCAGATTGGGACTCTTGTCTATTTTAGAAAGAGAAGGAACTGGTTCATCAAAACGGTTTCCTTAACCTAACCAGCCCATCTGCTGCACTTTTATCACTAGAACCGTCACATATCTCCTCTGATTCTATTTCCATACTTTTATTCATTGTCTCCTCATTATCACTAATCTCTTCACTCCAGACCACCATTGCACCTGTTTCTTCATTCAAACCAACAAGAGTTGGCGAACTAGATCCAACCACTCTTTATTCTTCCATTCCTCTCACATATGCATCAATACCCTTACTCTCTTTTTCTTTTTCCTTTTTATTTTTACTACCAATTTTTCAGTCCCAACAATCGAACCAACAAACAAAAACCTATTTTCGAGACTCTCAACAATTTCAGAAGCAACATTAGAAGCTTTTAACCCAGAAGTTACCTGTTCAGTTTCAGATGAAACTGGTTCTTCCCCCTCAGTCGCAGACGAGATCATCAGAATTTTGTGATTCTTTTGCTTGAATGACTTGTAACTTCCCATTCAATTTCTTCGCTTGTTCTTTGCTTGCTACTATTTTTCGCACAATCATTTTGATATATTTTTTATGGGGGTTTGGGTGGTTGAAAGTGTGGGTGAAGGTTCTTGAGGTGAGGAAGGGTTTTAAGAGTTTTTGGAATTCTCGTGGGTATTGCCATTTGATCAGTTCAGAAACTTGAGATAAGAGGGAAAGGTCAGATCAATTTAAAGATGAAAAGGTTGAGTGTGTAACAACAACTTTTTGGAGGTTAGAAGTCTTTTCATCTTGGGAGTTTCAGTTTGAAGAGGCGTCATACTCTTCCCCAAATATTTCGGCAATCATGGTGCATGGGACTCTTGAAACTAGTTCATTTATAGCTAATTGGTTCAAAAGTAGTGTGAGATAAAGTGAAATTCTTTTTAGTTCATGATCCATATGGAGTTATTTCAAATTATGCGGAGTGTAGAATACATACCTTATAAGCTAGTGAACCAGGTTCTTCACTGAAAATTCTCTTGTGTAAGACTGATTTTTTCCAAGAAAATAAGGATAATATCCTTAGACATCAGTGAGACATTTTAGCACATGACACAAGAGTATACTAATAAAAGTATGAGACTGAGCAATATCAGCCCGATTGAGGTATACGATAAAGATGTTAATGTTATAATATAGTGAGACATGCATCTTCATGCATTTACCACCGTGCTACGGCCGGTCGGGCAGTTACCACTGGTTGGGCAGTTATGTATCATTATTTACCATCGATTGGGCAGTCATGCATATTCATTTACCACCGAGCTACGGCCGGTCGGGCAGTCATGCATTTACTATCGATCTACGGCCGGTCGGGCAGTTACTACTGGTTGGGCAGTTATGTATCATTATTTACCACTGGTTGGGCAGTCATGCATACATATTTACCACCGAGCTACGACCGGTTGGACAGTCATGCATTTACCACCGCGCTACGGGCGATCGGGAAATTACTATTGATCAGTTGGGCAGTCATGCATCGTACATATGGATAATCAAGTTTGTTCGAGTTCTGAAAATGAAGTTTGTTCTCAGGCAGGTTTTTTTATTTCTATGGTTTGCCAGTTGATGTGATTTCAGATTGTCACGACCTAAATTCCCAACCCTCGAGATCGCGAAGGCGCCTAACATCATACTTGCTAAGCAAGCCAATGTTAGAACTTAACTAACCTTTTCTTTTAAAGGTTTACTTAAACATAATAGGATAATTTAAAATGAATACTGAATTTAATATTTTCCAAAAAATGACTTCATGAATAATATTCGAAATAATAAAACGAACCACAAACTAATACTAAATATATAACTACCCAGGGTATGGAGTCACAATTCACGAACTACAAAAGAATACTACAAGTATTTGGCTGAAATAAATATATATCTATTTTGAATGAAATAAAACAACAATCTGAATAATAAAGAGAAGACTCCAGGAATCTGCGGATGCCAACAGATCTACCTCGTGTCTCCGTACGAATGCTCATCTACTACTCAATAACTCAACTCTGGCCGGAACCTGGATCTTCACAAGAAGTGCGGAGTGCAGTATCAGTACAACTGACCCCATGTACTGGTAAGTGGCGAGCCTAACATCGACGAAGTAGTGACGAGGCTACGGCGGGGCATTTATAACATAACCTGGATGCAATGCATAATAAAGCAAGAAGGGAATAATAACAATTTAAACAGTAACTTGCAACAATTAATAAAATAACTCAGTTAACTTTTCCAGATCTCAGCTATAACTAATCCTCACGAAAATTTCCCAGTTTGAATTTAAAATAACCGTAACTGTAGAATATGAAATGACCACAATAAAATAGTGAGTATTCCAGTCTTTATATATAAAATCAGTAAAACATGAATATCCTCCCTTATTGCTCTTTGTTGCGGCGCGCAACATGCTCTCACTTGTCCACCCTTATTGCTCCTCCCTATATATATCACCCTTATTTCTCCTATTGCGGCGTGCAACCCGATCCCACATGTCCACCCTTATCACTCCTTATTGCAGCGTGCAATCCACTCCCACTAGAAAATCACATCTCTTTATTTATAAAAAAGATTTCAAAATTTAGGTCAAAGCCTTTCACAATATTTATGTCTCAGCAATTGTAAGCAGAAAGCTGTATTATTCATAAACTTCATCAATTATCATTTCATAATGAAACCAATCCGAATGTATCGTAAAACACTATCAACCAGCTCAATCTTTTATGTACCACAATGAAGCCAAGGTAACAACTAACACTTCCAAAATACTTGAAACAATACTTAACAACAAGTTGACGAAAACAAGTAGACATGGAAGCATCAAAATCACGAAAACAATCAAGACATGAATATAGTGAATTGGAAATGGGGAAGGGATCATGTTAAAGACATAATTTGGTGGTGCATATATACTCGTCACCTCACCTATACACCACACACATGCAATCTCACATAGCATTTAAGTTGGGAATTCCTATTCCTCAAGTCAACGTTAAACCAAACACTTACCTCAATTTCACAAGCAACTCACTGCTCAAGCACAACCTTTCCTTTAGAATTTGCCTCTAACCCGCTCGAATCTAATCACAATTGATTTAATATCGTTAATTATTGCTAAAGGCATTAAATTTAATGAAAAATTATGATTTTCCTATGTTTTCCTATCGAAAGACAAAGATCGACCCCGGACCCGCTTGGTCTAAACTCGAGGTTCGGACCAAAATACGTTTACCCATTCTCCCCAGAGCCCGGATATATAATTGATTTTGGAATCCGACCTCAATTCGAGGTCTAAATCCCCAAATTTTGAAATTCCTAAGTTCTACCAAAAAATTCCAATTTTTACCATGAAAACTCTAGATTATACGTTGAAATCTTGTTAAAAGTTGTTAAGGATTGAAAGAAATTAGTTAGAGATCACTTAATAATGATTTGGAGACGTTTGAGTCTTTGGAAAATCGCCTATGGAGGTTTAGGATTTGAGAGAATTGAAAAATGGGTGAAAATCCCGTCTAAAATCCCACTTAACATGTTGCATTTATCGCAAATGCGATTAGGGGTTCGCAATTGCTAACCCTTCAAAATTCCTGTTGCCTTCGCATTTGCGGCCTAAATGTCACATTTGCGACTTCTGGCCTTGCTGGGTAGTCTTTTCATTTGCGAAGTAAATCTCGCATTTGCGAGGATAGACTTCCGAGGTCTTTGTTCGCATTTGCGAACATAGTGTCGCATTTCCCAGGTCTGTCAGCTTCGCAATTGCGAGATTAGAGGCCTGGTGACAGACACCAAATGCACCAGCTGAGTTTTTCTAAGTCTAAACACTTCGTAGCCTATCCAAAACTCACCCGAGCCCTCGGGGATCCAAACCAAACATGCACGCAAGTCTAAAAACATCATGCGAACTTGCTCGTGCGATCATATCACAAAATAACATCATACGGCCTTGCTCGTGAGATCAAATCAAAACACACTCGTACCGGATTCTGGAACCAAAATACTGGCCTGATACTAACGAGTTCAAATATAATTTCATTTCTTTATTTCATTAAAAATCCAGCACAATAATTTTCTTCAAAAATTGATTTCTAGGTCTAGGGACCTCGGAATAAAATTCCAGGCATACGCCCAAGTCCCATATTTTACTGCGGACCTCCCGGGATCATCAGAACACAGATCCGGGTCCGTTTACTAAAAATGTTGACCAAAGTCAACTAAAACTAAAATTTTAATTCTAAAATTATTATTTCTCATATTTTTACATAAAAGATTTCCGGTTTCACGCCCGAACTGCGCATGCAAATCAAGGTAAATAATATTTATCCTTTTAAGGCTAATGAACCTGGAATGGAGTCTTAATTTATAAAATGACCCTTTGGGTCATCACACAGATATAGGAACTTCCTTGTTGCAAGATAATACAAAATGCATGGCTTATAAAGAGAAGAAAATTTCATATGCATTATAGTATTAACAAATTTTCTAAAGAAAAAGGAAGTAGTAATTGTTGAATAGTACGTATAGGAGATATACCTTCCAAAAGTGCAAGTGTTGATTTTAAAATTCTAATCTTTTCTGTTGTGAGATAAGGCCTTTAATAAATCACTATGATAACATTGCAGATTGCATTGATAAATTAGGTCTTACGTGTTAGCCAAAATCATTTGAAGCTTTATTCTGTTGTCAGTAGTTCCATTTATGATATTCTAGATTATTTTGCACAGGCCTGAATTTTCGTCACAATATATCTTATTTAATATTGACTTATGGTTATGTTTCAGTTCTGCCTTACATACTCAGGACATTATTCGTACTGACGTCCTTTTGTTAGGGACACTGCATTCATGGCTGCAGGTATAGATAATCTATTTGATGAGCCCTGGTAGTAGACGAGATTGGCATTCAGCGAAGGATCGGTAAGATTCCACCTCATTCAGAGTGCAGCCGAGTCTATGAGTCATCATGTCAGAGTTTTACTACAGACTTATGGGTAGGTCGGTACCCTATCCCATTTTATGTCAAATAATCTTAGAGGCTTTGTAGATAAAGTTTTATTTTGTACAGTATGTCAGAGGCCTTGTCGGTCCATATGTATTCATGTTTTAAGAAAAATGGTTCATTGATACAATGTTGTCCACTTACACTTGTATATTATGAGTTGTGGCCATGTTGGCCCATGATAATTATAAAAGGAATGAATTTAGACAATTCGACCTATGTATGTTCTTGTTTTGGTCGAATGATCATGAGTTACAGAGTGGTTCACTCGGGACAGCACGACACAAGGTGCCAGCCATGCTTCCCCAGGTTCGGGTCGTGACACCTTCACTTGGACCTACAAAAGGAAATCATGGGTTAGTCTTAGGAACCCAAACTAGTTCGGGTCCATTTCTATAGGAAAAAGGATGAATTAAATTCTTTTTAGCCCAACTTGGTAGCCTATTCTTCCCTTGAACAAATTCTTTGTACTTTTGGCTTGCCTTTTATTTTGCATTACATTCACTTTTATAGTGACCTATTTTACCACAGTGAGTACAAATCTTGTTCTCAGGAAGTGTAAGTTACTTGCTTTTGGGATCCCATTTAGGTGGCAGATTCCCAAAGCCAAGTCGTCTTCTATTGCTACTATGATGTTCCTGTAGCCATGAAGAGCATCGGAGGACCTGTTCCATTTACTGGTTCTTTCTAGTTCATGTTTGACCTAGTCTAGATCTTCCTTCAAAATTCTTACCTGCTCATCCTTCTTATACAACTTATCTTTCAGTTTACCTACATTTTCTTCTAGAGTGAGTTGTGTGCAATCGGCTATTTTCTTAATTGCTCCTAATTTTAGTTTTAGGTTTTCAGATCTAATTTCTAGGAAATTTGATTCAAAAGCATGAACCTGGTTCTCTGCTGCAGTATTTTCACTCACTGTCTCACTAACACTAAGTTACAGGTTTTTACACTTTGCTTTCAAAATCACATATTCCTTAGACATCTATTCATTTTCATTATTTATATCCTTAGATTCATCAATGAAATCTAGAACTAACTCAGATAGTCTTTCTTTAGACAAAAATTTAATCTTGTCTTTGAGATGAATTACACTTACCTCAGATTCCTCATCAGATTCTCCAATGGCCGTAAGTGCTTGTTCATCTCTATCTTCATCATCTGAGCCTTCATCTGAGCTTTCTCCCCAAGCAGCAACCATAGCCTTTGTTGATCCTTTGTTCTTCTTGGGTTGAACCTGTTACTTCTTTCAGATTTCTCCTTTTCCACTCGATTTCCCACATAGGACAATTCTTGATCATGTGGTTCTTTTTATCACATTTGAAGCATCCATCAATCATCTGCAAGTGATCTCTTCTCGTCTCCTTCCACAAAGAATAGTGTCACACCCCTTTTTTAAAACAAACTTCACTAAACTTTCTTAAAAAGAATAAAAAGGTTTTGCAAAGCTCGAAAGGGTTTTCAAATTGAAAGTGACAAAAAATTGTGTTTTAAAAGGATTTTCAAAGTCGCCACTCGACATTTGATTTCGGTGTGCCAGGTCACTATTTTTAAAATAATAATTACCTTCAAAACACATTTGACTCTTAAACCAGTTTGCACCAGAGATTCGAGTAAGGGGGTTCATTTGACTCGGGGAGAAGGTGTTAGGCATTCCCCGAGTCCCGTGAAAGTCACGGTTGCGTACATGATCTTGTCGGCTTTAAAGAATACTCAGATTGAGGCAGAAAAACACAAAAAGAAAATAAACAATCAAAAGAGGCTCGAGGTCGTTCCCACCTAATAAAACAAAAAAAAAGTAAAAATAAAACTACTATCCTATGCTTCCTCAAAGTGTTCCATCGTTGGCCTTCAAATACAAATACTTCGGGGCATACCTCGGATAAAAATATATACAAATTCTTCGGGGCATTCCCCGGATAAAAAACTAAAAGAAACGACATCTCTCCTCAAATAGAAGTAAAATAAAGAAAACCTAAGATTTGCTTACCCCGAATGTTGACGTTCTAAGCATGCTCCTAGCGATCAAATAGAAACAATAAAATAATAAAATGTCATGTTAATGTCAATTTTCTTTTCTATGTTCAATACCAGACCCCTCACGTTACAATTCAAGCACCATGATGCTATCCCTTTGAAACCCATTTTGTTGCTTAAATGACATTAATCTGGATTTTACTCCCAATTTTAAGACTTATGCTTATCAAATGTAAAATTAAATCAAACAAACTAAACACCCCTTTCACTTGGTTACCAAATAGCACTGCTAACTGTTGATACCTAATTTTTTCTCAAAATTATTTTCAAACTTGCATATTACATTCAAAATCACTTTTCATAACGAATGGTATTTTACCATAATTTTTCATATTTTTATCAATTTATTTTCCTATTTCTTTAGTACTTTATATTCAATAATTATTCATAAGTTGTATTATAAATAATTTTAAAGCGCTTCCCTGCTCAATATATTAATCATAATCCTATTTAATTCCATTAGGATTTAATTATTTCACATATTAGCCAATTTGGCATTATTTAGCTATAACTACATCAATTTTTGCAATTGTAGCACAATTGTACATTTTATACCATTTTAAATCAATAATTAGTCATTTTATATTTTTTTATATTAGTTAATCACCTTAATTTCATTTATTTAGCTTTAATCTCATTTTCATACAACTATTAGCTATTTTTATTAATTATTTATCTATTTAAAGGGATATTTAACAATTAGCCACATTTTATTTAAATTCTAACCTAATTTTTAGCCCCAACCCATCAGATTTAACGACCCAATTGTATACCCAACCCAGACCAATTGAATACCCGGCCCAACCCAAAACCAATCTGAGTCGTTGATCAAATTAGATCAACGACCCAGATATTTGTTTCCATAATTAACCCCTAACCAACCCCCTTGGCCCCTCTCATTTTCCCATTCGTCTCATACCTCTTTACTCTCCCCCCTCTCTCTCTCTAGTCTCTTCAGAGACTTCTGTCTCTTCAGGTTCCGATGAACCCTCATCTTCTCCGGCCATCCCTTTGCCGGAGACCTTGAAACCTTCACCCCTTTCGCCTCTCATGGCTCTCCTATGCGGGTAACGTCATCCCTAAGGTCCTCAAAGGACGAGAACATGTTTGCTTACACCCATGGTGTCCCTGTTTACTTCAAGCCTCCAAAAGCTTGACTTCGAGAAAGGTCTATGACCTTTGAGGCTCGAGCCAGTGCTGTTCGAGGTTCTTTTCGTCTTCTCTGAGGTTTTCTGAAAAACCCTAATATTTGAAACTTCCTATTCTCTTAGATCTACACTAGATCCGTGCCTATTACGAGTCACTATGATGTTTTCCTTAAAGTTTTCTATCTTTCAAGCAGGTTTTCACTCAGGGTTTTTAAAAACCTTTTCTTCAATAAACGATTTCCTCAAAGTTTAAATGGTATTGCTCATATGCTTAAACGGTTTTGAAAGATATCATTTTCCTATCACGATTTATTATGTTAAAAATTTAGTTTTAACACTGTATTCTAAATTCTGAGTATGTCTTTATTGATTTGCTCTTTCGATTTGTATGTCTGTTGTTTCCCAATGAGTAATCCCTGATTCTCTCTGTGATTTTACCCTATCGTACTTATTAGGGTTTCTAACTATTCACCTCTTGCTTATATCAGGATTACCCTTGTGATTCTGATTTTTTGTCTATTACTTGTTTGCTGCACTCATGCTCATAATGTCATATGTGTTGGTCTGAATCCCTGATTCTATGTGATTATTACTTTGCAATGCTAGTGGATCTTGGATTCTATTGCTTCTTGCCTAATGTGTGTTTATCGTGCTTGAATCAGTACCATCTTTGAGATATTTGAATCCCTGAATGATTATGAGTAATACTATACTGATTTTCACACGATATTCTCTACTGATTCTGCATGTTTCCTTAAATACACGAGGCTTTCCCTTAATTAGTACTAATTTCGGATCCCTGATCCCTGTGATTGATACCCTTTACTGATTTCCGACCTTGGAATTATTTTCCTGCCTTATTGTGTGGTTGACCGCAATATTTACTGATCCTTAATATTGTTTCCTTAATTAAAACTTTCTGAACCTAGACCTAATTACATGTTCTATACTTATTTCATTATTTATACACTGATCTCTTTTCTTATTTGTTACCTGTCTATTATCGTTTGAAGTTAACACCCTTAATTAAAGGAGTACTTGTACTGATTGTTGCACTAATTGATTCTGAGTTCCATGATTACTGGACAATTGGACTCCTACCTTATTTACCTAGCCTTCAAACTGTTATATATAGTCTCTCTTTAGGACAGACTCTACAGACGAACACTTGTGGTTCAAAGCTATCTCTCTTACACCTAAACTCTCTGTTTCTTTTGTGCTACTTGCTACTGTCTATTGTTAGCCGGCTACAAGCCAAGGCTAACTATTGTGCTATCTCTTGCTCATTCTGTGTTTACTATCTCTTATACTGGTATGTCCTGATTTCAATTCAAGCCTCTAAAACAACATGATTTTGTTATTACTTCAATTCATCCTGTTCTTAGTTTGTTTTTACTTATGGTTTTGTTGATCAACTTGCACCTAATCTGTTTGTTTCATGTCTTATCAGCATGTCCTTGAGTGTGTCCCCTCCCTTAGACTCAACATGTTTATATCCTTTTTGGGTTCCACTTCAACGTTTCCTTTATGATAGTCTAGACCTATGTGTGGTAATGCAGCCTGCATTTTGTGATTGCTTTGTTCCTGTGTAGTTTTGAAATGCCTATTATACCTTAGACCTTGGAACCCCTGAGGATCTCTCTGATTCTGAATTCATTTGTGACTCTACCTACTGTGTGCTTACACTTACATGTTTCATATTTGTCCCCAATTCCCCATTGCGCTGCGTGTGATTGCTGAACTTATCTTAGTCCTTGTTCTGTGTGTGTTGTTTGTTCTGGCTGCCTTATCATTTTCAAAACTATTCTCATTGCATAAAATCTTCTACTACTCTTTTTTCAAAACTTATCTTTAACTAATCTTTCCTGTTTATAGTTGTCTTTCCTATTAAAGCCCATTCAAAACCTTTTCAAACTCACCCCTGACACTTCACTTTATTCCTAGATTCTTAAGTTCCACCCCCGCAGTGTGAGCACTGCTTTGGGAACCTCTTGAGTTCCCTCTGAACTTTGACACACTGAGGCTGGTATTTCCCTACTGCACATGTTTAACTCTTGATGACTATGTCTGGGTGCGAGCATTGCCCGGAAGCCCCTGAGGTTAGGGAATTTTGACACACTCGGACTATAAAAGGCTATGAAATACTAAAGGCATTGAGGTTGGAGGATCTGGGCTTAAACGAAGGCTCCCTAAAGAAATAACTTCTTATTCTATTCGGTTATGTAATTTATGATTTCTGGTTTGTAATAATTTGTAAACAAATATTAGGGGTTGGATAGTGAAAACGGGTGGGAATATGCATGCTAAGTATAGGTATGGGTAGAAATCATGCCTATAAGTTTAATTTCCCTATACGTGCAACAGTAACCATGTCGAGGTACAACAAGCATGCCATACATATCATATTGCTCAGCTTTACTGCATTCA